>CADDIJ020002565.1:0-129754 GCA_902809745.2 Tetradesmus lagerheimii | reverse complement strand
CGGCGTGTTTATCCTGCCCAAGTGGGACAGGAAGCCGTGGTGGAAGCTGACGCAGGGGATGAGGGTAATTCACGAGTACCCTGCGGGAACGGAGGGCTTGTTCTCTATCCCATCCGGGGACGGGTGGGTGGAGCAAGCTTCTCAATGGCCGGTGATCATCCTGTGGGATCCGCCCGTGAACACAGGAGTGAAGCCAAGGCCATGGGAGGAGGAGTTGCCGGCGAAGCAGGAGCTGGAGACACTCACTGCACCCGAGGCCGAAGACTCGTGCACCGCCATGGAGCTGGGTGGTCTTGAGCCTGCTAGCCATGAGCTCATTCGTCTGAAGGCCAAGTGCCGCGGCGAGGTGCTTGATGTGCTAGTAGACTCAGGTGCGAGTGAGGACTACATCGATCCGAGGGTGGTGATGAAGTTCCGATTGCCGACTCTCAAGCTCCATCGACGTCAAGTGAGGCTCGCCAACGGTTCACTGCAAGATGAGGGGACGGTCGTGCCTGACCTACGTTTCCGTATTGGACAATTCAAGGACCGGAGGCCTTTTACCGTCACTCAGCTGGCACCATACGACATCATCCTTGGCAAGCCTTGGTTGACTACTCACAACCCTGCCATCGACTGGGTGTCTAACACCATCACCATTGAAAAGAGGGACGTCACATACACCTTGCAGCAACCCTCTAACATCGAGAGGACAACTCCCGGTGTCAGTTTGTTGTCTGCACTTCAACTCAAGCAGGAGTTACGCAAGGGCGCAATTGCTTACCTTGCCATCCTCAAGGAGGTTGAGGAGGACCCAACTATCCGTGCGATAGATGACCTCTCTCTTCCTTCGGGGGATCCCGAGTGGGTTGAACGGATGAAGGGGGTACTTCACAAGTACTCAGCCATCTTTGGCAAACTGCCAAAAGGTGTACCTCCATCCCGAGGTGTGGAACATGAGATTGAGCTGGAGCCTGGTGCCAAGCCCCTTACCTACGTATTTATCACATGAGCCCTTTGGAGCTGGCGGAGGTCAAGCGACAACTAACGGACCTGATTGACATGGGGTTCATCCAACCTTCCAAGTCGCCGTATGGAGCACCCATTCTTTTTGTTCCTAAGAAGAATGGTAAGCTTCGTATGTGCATTGACTATCGGGCGCTGAACAAGATAACGGTGAAAAACCGCTATCCTTTGCCTCGCATTGACGAGCTGATGGATCAGCTTCATGGGGCGACGATGTTCAGCAAGCTTGATCTTCAGAGTGGCTATTGGCAGATCCGCATTGCTGAGCAGGATGTGCCAAAAATCGCGTTCGGACGCGTTATGGTCACTTTGAGTGGAAGGTTATGCCTTTTGGGTTGACCAACGCACCCGCAACTTTTCAGCATTTGATGAATAAGATTTTGCAGCCATATCTTGATAAGTTCGTGGTGGTGTACTTGGATGACATCTTGATCTTTTCCAAAACACCTGAGGAGCATTTGGAGCACGTGGCTAAGGTACTCGCGGTTTTGAGGGAGAATCAGCTTTATGTGGGGCTTGACAAATGTGCATTTGGGCTCAGCGAAATCGATTTCTTAGGACATGTCGTCAGTGCCGACGGCATTAAGCCAGATCCCAAGAAGGTGGCAGCGGTTACGGAGTGGCCGACACCTGGCACTGTGCGTGAAGTGCGAGGTTTTCTCGGTTTGACTGGTTACTACCGGCGCTTCATTCAGCACTATGCTCAAAAGGCGTACCCGTTGACGGAGCTCACCAAGGAGAGCATCAAGTGGCACTGGCGGGATGATGTAGAAGGTCGGGCCTTCGACGAGCTCAAGAAGGCATTGGTGTCCGCACCTGTACTGGTGACGCCTGATCCGAGCTTGCCTTATGAGGTCTACACCGACGCCTCCAAGTTTGCGCTTGGAGCGGTACTACTTCAAAATCAGGGCAAGGGCTTGCAACCCGTGGCTTATCTGTCACGGAAGCTCTCGCCAACAGAGCGCAACTACCCCACTGGAGATCGGGAGATGCTTGCAATCTACTACGCTCTACAGCAGTGGCGTTGCTATCTGGAAGGAGTTCCCTTCAAGGTCAACTCTGATCACCTGAATCATACTTGGTTCAACAAGAAGCATGATCTTTCTCGACGACAGGCCAAGTGGAGTCAGTGGATCGAGTCGTACTACAGTGGTACGGAGATTGCTTACAAGGAGGGAGCTAAGAATTTGTCAGATCCTCTGTCACGGCGCCCGGATCTCGCCTCAATTGAGCTTGCTACGGCATCTGTGCCTAGCAACTTGAAAGAGGAGATTCAGGCTGGATATGAGAAGGATCACTACTATGATGACGTGATGCCAGGTCTGTGGATGCATGATGGGTTGTGGTACTTCCAGGATCGCGTGGCTATCCCAGCAATTCCCGAGCTCAGGAAGCGCATTATTGCCGAGTGCCATGACTGTCAAGTGCAGGACATCTTGGCCACACCAAGACCCTGCAACGTGTGGCCAGGAGATTTTGGTGGCCGCACATGAGCCGTTCTGTCTATTCTTATGTTGTGGCATGTCCTTCATGTCAGCGCAATAAGCCTGTGATGCAGCGACCTCTTGGTCTTCTGCAGCCTTTACCTGTGCCTACGGCAAAATGGGAGCAGATTACCATGGATTTGATCACAGATCTGCCTGTTACCAAGGAGGGGCATGATGCGGTGGTGACCTTTGTGGATCGCCTGACAAAGATGGTCCACTTTGCACCCACCACTAAGACTGCAGGAGCGGAGGCGATCGCCAACGTATTTGTGCGTACATGGTATAAGCACCATGGTTTGCCTCGTGTCATTATCTCTGACAGGGATCGGCGGTTTCTGAGCCACTTTTGGCAGGCATTGTTCAAAGCTCTTGGCACTGAGCTGCGGTTTTCTACAGCTTTTCACCCGCAGACTGATGGCCAGAGTGAGCGTGCGAACCGCACCTTGGAAGAGGTGTTACGCCACTTTGTTTCACCTCGCCAGGATGATTGGGACGATTACCTAGATTTGGCGGAGTTTGCTATCAATGATTCAGTCAGTCCTTCTACGGGCTACACGCCTTTCTATTTGGCGTATGGTCAGAATGTGTCCTCACCTATTGATTTGGCAGATGTGATCGTGCCAGCAGCGCAGATGCGTGCTCAGGAAATGACGGACGCAATTGAGCATGCCAAGGCCAAGCTTCGGGAGTCCCATGAGCGCCAAGCGCGCGCAGCCAACAAGGAGCGACAACACTACCTGTTCCAAGTCGGAGACAAGGTGAAGCTGTCCACAATCAACCTCAATTTACCATCCACGATGAGCAAGAAGCTCGCAGCTCGCTTCATTGGCCCCTTCACGGTGGAGAAGGTCATCAATCCGGTGGCCTACAAGCTGAAGCTTCCTGCTTCTCTCAAGATTCACCCTGTATTCCACATCAGCTTACTCCGGCCATGGAAGGAAGATGCGCAGTTCCCTGACCACAAAGGACACTCTGCACCCGTGCTCGTGTACCCTGATGACGACCAGTGGCTGGTAGACAAGCTCCTTGACAAGCGGCGTGAGCGAGTCGGCCGGCGCTGGATTATCAAGTACTTGGTCCGTTGACTCAATTGTGGCCCAGAGGATGATTCATGGGAGCCAGCAAGCAACATTGAGCAGAGCTTGATAGATGAGTATGAAGCCTCTCATCATGCGACCCCAGAGCAGGAGGTGGCTACCCGCAGCACACGCAGGCAGGTGCGTCGACGCGGCTGATGGGTAAGCAACGAGGACGTTGCTCCTTGGGGAGGGGGCATGATGTAAGGTTGAAGGAACCGGAAGTTTCTGGAAGGCTCTAGAAGGTTCTGGATGTTTCCAGAAGGTTCCAGATGTTCCCGAAGTTCTAGAAGTCTCCGGAAGGATGTAGATGTTTCCGGAAGTAGTATGTTCTAGGATTGTCTAGAAGCTTCCTTGGTCCAGAATGTTCCAATTGTAGGCAGTTGAGGAGGCGTTGTAGGTTTTCGCCAAGGCTATAAATAGAGGGGGCCTCTCCTCACTCAACAAGAAGTATTCACTCAAGAAGTCTTTCCATCAGACCTTTCAAGTCCTCGTAGCCTCGTCTATTGTGTGAAGCCTTCCCTTGGTAACTAACTGAGCCTTCTATACAACTACGGCCTACGTCGAATCGCTATAGAAGACCTTAGTTGCCAAAGGACCCGCCGACAAGGCGTGACAAGTGGTAGCTGAGACTGTCTACGAACACCGAGGAGTCCTGGAGATTCTACAAGCTGATGTGAGGTGCTGGGCAATATACATTCTGCATTGCCATAGCTTGTCCCAGCTTGGCACGCACTGAGTCGCCCAGGCTCTCAATCATGTCCTGCAAGCAGCAGAAGCAATCAATGCATGGAGCAGGGACGGTTCAGAGTACTAGTGTGCCAGGCATCATGCCAACTTACAAATAGCACTGCCCAGGGCGCTTCATGGGCACTGAGAAGCCCAGGATCTCAATCTTGTCCTGCAAGCAGCCAGCAAGCGATACGCGCCAGTGGCGCAGGTGAGGGTCTAAGAGTACTGATGTGAGGTGCTGGGCAATATACATTCTGCATTGCCATAGCTTGTCCCAGCTTGGCACGCACTGAGTCGCCCATGCTCTCAATCATGTCCTGCAAGCAGCAGAAGCAATCAATGCATGGAGCAGGGACGGTTCAGAGTACTAAAAGCCAGGCATCATGCCAACTTACAAATAGCACCGCCTTTGTGGCGCTTCATGGGCACTGAGAAGCCCAGGATCCTCAATCTTGTCCTGCAAGCAGCCAGCAGCGATACGCGCCAGTGGCGCAGGTGAGGGTCTAAGAGTGCTGATGTGAGGTGCTGGGCAATATACATTCTGCATTGCCATAGCTTGTCCCAGCTTGGCACGCACTGAGTCGCCCAGGCTCTCAATCATGTCCTGCAAGCAGCAGAAGCAATCAATGCATGGAGCAGGGACGGTTCAGAGTACTAGTGTGCCAGGCATCATGCCAACTTACAAATAGCACTGCCCAGGGCGCTTCATGGGCACTGAGAATCCCAGGATCTCAATCTTGTCCTGCAAGCAGCCAGAAAGCGATACGCGCCAGTGGCGCAGGTGAGGGTCTAAGAGTACTGATGTGAGGTGCTGGGCAATATACATTCTTCATTGCCATAGCTTGTCCCAGCTTGGCACGCACTGAGTCGCCCAGGCTCTCAATCATGTCCTGCAAGCAGCAGAAGCAATCAATGCATGGAGCAGGGACGGTTCAGAGTACTAGTGTGCCAGGCATCATTCCAACTTACAAATAGCACTGCCCAGGGCGCTTCATGGGCACTGAGAAGCCCAGGATCTCAATCTTGTCCTGCAAGCAGCCAGCAAGCGATACGCGCCAGTGGCGCAGGTGAGGGTCTAAGAGTACTGATGTGAGGTGCTGGGCAATATACATTCTGCATTGCCATAGCTTGTCCCAGCTTGGCACGCACCGAGTCGCCCAGGCTCTCAATCTTGTCCTGCAAGCAGCAGAAACGAAATCAATGCATGGAGCAGGGACGGTTCAGGAAATTACCTAGTGTGCCAGGCATCGTACTTAACACAAATAGCGCAGGGCGCTTCGCGGAGCACTGAGAATCCCAGGATCTCAATCTTGTCCTGCAAGCAGCCAGCAAGCGATACGCGCCAGTGGCGCAGGTGAGAAGTCTAAAATTACTGATGTGAGGTGCTGGGCGAATTTACATTCACCATTTACCATGAAAGCTTGTCCCAGCTTGGCACGCACTGAGTCGCCCAGGCTCTCAATCATGTCCTGCAAGCAGCAGAAGCAATCAATGCATGGAGCAGGGACGGTTCAGAGTACTAGTGTGCCAGGCATCATGCCAACTTACAAATAGCACTGCCCAGGGCGCTTCATGGGCACTGAGAATCCCAGGATCTCAATCTTGTCCTGCAAGCAGCCAGCAAGCGATACGCGCCAGTGGCGCAGGTGAGGGTCTAAGAGTACTGATGTGAGGTGCTGGGCAATTTACATTCTGCATTGCCATAGCTTGTCCCAGCTTGGCACGCACTGAGTCGCCCAGGCTCTCAATCATGTCCTGCAAGCAGCAGAAGCAATCAATGCATGGAGCAGGGACGGTTCAGAGTACTAGTGTGCCAGGCATCATGCCAACTTACAAATAGCACTGCCCAGGGCGCTTCATGGGCACTGAGAATCCCAGGATCTCAATCTTGTCCTGCAAGCAGCCAGCAAGCGATACGCGCCAGTGGCGCAGGTGAGGGTCTAAGAGTACTGATGTGAGGTGCTGGGCAATATACATTCTGCATTGCCATAGCTTGTCCCAGCTTGGCACGCACTGAGTCGCCCAGGCTCTCAATCATGTCCTGCAAGCAGCAGAAGCAATCAATGCATGGAGCAGGACGGTTCAGAGTAATTAGTGCGCCAAGGGGCAATCATGCTGTAACTTACAAATAGGCACGCTCCAGGGCGCCTACGGGCACCGAGAAGCCCAGGACTCAATCTTGTCCCGCAAGCAGCCAGCAGCTGATACGCGCCAGTGGCGCAGGTGAGGTCTAAGAGTACTGATGTGAGGTGCTAAGTAATATACATTCTGCATTGCCATATTTGTCCCAGCTTGGTACGCACCGAGTCGCCCAGGCTCAATCATGTCCTGCAAGCAGCAGAAGCAGCAATCAATGCATGGAGCAGGACGGTTCAGAGTACTAGTGCCAGGCATCATGCCAACTTTACAAATAGCACTGCCCAGGGCGCCTTATGGGCAATTCGAGAAGCCCAGGATCCTCAATCTTGTCCTGCAAGCAGCCAGTAAAGCGATACGCGCCAGTGGCGCAGGTGAGGGTCTAAGAGTACTGATGTGAGGTGCTGGGCAATATACATTCTGCATTGCCATAGCTTGTCCCAGCTTGGCACGCACTGAGTCGCCCAGGCTCTCAATCATGTCCTGCAAGCAGCAGAAGCAATCAATGCATGGAGCAGGGACGGTTCAGAGTACTAGTGTGCCAGGCATCATGCCAACTTACAAATAGCACTGCCCAGGGCGCTTCATGGGCACTGAGAATCCCAGGATCTCAATCTTGTCCTGCAAGCAGCCAGAAAGCGATACGCGCCAGTGGCGCAGGTGAGGGTCTAAGAGTACTGATGTGAGGTGCTGGGCAATATACATTCTTCATTGCCATAGCTTGTCCCAGCTTGGCACGCACTGAGTCGCCCAGGCTCTCAATCATGTCCTGCAAGCAGCAGAAGCAATCAATGCATGGAGCAGGGACGGTTCAGAGTACTAGTGTGCCAGGCATCATTCCAACTTACAAATAGCACTGCCCAGGGCGCTTCATGGGCACTGAGAAGCCCAGGATCTCAATCTTGTCCTGCAAGCAGCCAGCAAGCGATACGCGCCAGTGGCGCAGGTGAGGGTCTAAGAGTACTGATGTGAGGTGCTGGGCAATATACATTCTGCATTGCCATAGCTTGTCCCAGCTTGGCACGCACCGAGTCGCCCAGGCTCTCAATCTTGTCCTGCATGAGCAACCACGCATTCAAATGCGTGGTTGCCATGGCATGGTGCAGATGAGGGTCTAAGAGTACTAATGTGCCAGGTATCATGCCAACTTAAGCAGATAGCACTGCCCGGGGCGCTTCATGGGCACTGAGTCGCCCACACTCTCAATCTTGTCCTGCAAGCAGCAAGCGATGCATGGTGCAGGCACAGCTTAGAATAGTAATGGGCTGGGCCATATGCATTCTGCATTGCCATAGCTTGTCTCAGCTTGGCATGCATTGAGTCGATCAGGCTCTCGATCTTTTCCTGCAAGCAGCAACCACGCAATGCATGGAGCAGTTACGGTTCAGAGTACTAGCGTGCCAGGTATCATGCCAACGTAAGCAAACAGCACTGCCCAGATCGCTTCATGGGCACTGAGTCGCCCAGGCTCTCAATCTTGTCCTGCATGCAGCAAGCAAATGAGCGATGCATGGCGCAAATAGGGTTCATGAGTAATGTGATGCCATATACATATGTAGCATGCATGCTGCGTGTCAGGCCAGCATTGCTAGGCAATATGCATTTGTTTATTAGTAGTTATGATAGCACCCCCCCCCAAGGTTCGTGCAATTCAATGGCACTGCCAGTTCAGTGAACAGCGTTTCAAATGCGTGACGCTACTTGTGCATTTGCGTCAGGTCGGCTGTCTGCTGGGTGGCAGCAGTTGCCTGCGCCCGTCACCGGTGAACAGCATTTGATGCACCACCTCATTGCAATTCTACGATGCTGAAAATTGCATGCTTACAGATGCCCCAAAGCGCAATGTGTGTGCACTCACCGCCGGGAAGGTTGCTGGCTGCAGCGGAGTCCAGATGGGCCTGGGTGCCAAATCATTGAAGTTCTACGCTGTTGAAAAATGCATGCTGTCAGATGTCCCAAAATTGTATGAGTCACGGGTGTGCACTCACCGCCGGGAAAGTTGCTGGCTGCAGCGCAGTCCAGATAGGTCCAGGTGCAGCTTTATTAAGGTCATCAATGCATGCTGTCATATAATCCAGAGGTGGCTGCAGCGCATGCATAATGCATGTGCACTCACCGCCGGGAAAGTTGCTGGCTGCAGCGGAGTCCAGATGGGCCCGGGTGCCACCGCGTTGACGCGGATGCCCTTGCTGATCAGCTGGTTGCTCAGCGCACGAGTGAAGGCAATCTGCACGGCAGGCAGAAGCGGCAGCAGGCAGATGTGGCAGCAGGCATGGTGTCAGGCTCTTGCAGCGGTTGAAGACGGCGTCTACAGCCACTCAGTCGCCCGCTGCGGCAACAAGAGGCTTCAAGGGCTGCTGTTTTGTCACGGTACTCGCAGCTGGTTACTCAGCGCATGAGTGAAGGCAATCTGCACAGCAGGCAGATGCGGCAGGGCATTGGCATCAGGCTCTTCAAGTGGCAGCGCTTGCACTGTGGAAAGGACAGACGTTCCAGGGCCTGAAATTCTGTGCACATGACTGCTGTACTCATAACATTGTTGACACCATTGTCAGATGCATCTCAAGCACTGCCGCAGTGATGGTCACCAGCTAGCTAATATTTGCCGCATAATCTGAACCCAACTTTGCCGATGTAGCTGCTCTGTTCAGCGCACCTGAGCTCCCTTGGTTGAGGAGTAGTCGATGAGGCCTGGGCTGCCCTTCTAGGCTGTCACGCTGCTGGTGTTGATGATGGAGGCGCCCTCCTTCAGGTGAGGCAGCGCAGCCTGACGCAGCAGCAGCAGCAGCAGCAGCAGGCGGCAGCATGTTCAAGCTTTTCATGCAAGCGCAGTGTCACGCTGCTGGTGTTGATGATGGAGGCGCCCTCCTGCATGTAGGGCAGCGCAGCCTGCAGCAGCAACGGAAGGCAGCAGGCAGCAGCAGCAGCAGCAGGTTGAGGCTTTTCATGCAAACGCAGAGTCACGCTGCTGGTGATTTGATGATCGCGGCACCCTCCTTCATGTGGGGCAGCGCAGCCTGCAGCAGCAGCAGCAGCAGCAGCAGCTATTCATGCAATGAGAAGTGAGACAGATCCTTCATCTGGGGCAGCGCAGCCTGCAGCAGCAGCAGCAGCAGCAGATGCGGCAGCAGCTATTCATGCAATGAGCAGTGAGACAGATCCTTGTGAGATAGATCCTTCATGTGGGGCAGCGCAGCCTGCAGCAGCAGCAGCGGCGGCGGCAGGTGGCAGCAGGTTGAGGCTGTTGATGCAATGAGCAGTGCAGTAGCAGATCTGTTCAGAACTCTGTTTGGTGCCACCAAAGGCCCTTCGCAATGCTTGCAATGCCATGTCATGTGGGGCAGCGCAGCCTGCAGCAGCAGCAGCAGGCAGCAGCAGGTTCAGGCCGCCTGAAAAGCTTTTCATGCAAGCGCAGTGCCACTGCGTGGCACGCTGCTGGTGTTGATGATGGAGGCGCCCTCCTTCTGGTGGGGCAGCGCAGCCTGCAGCAGCAGCAGCAGCAGCAGCAGGGAGCAGCAGCAGCAGCAGGCAGCAGCAGCAGCAGGCAGCAGGTTGAGGCTGTTTGTGCAATGCGCAGTGAAGTGGGGGAGTTTGCTCCTAAGGCCCTTGGTGCAACTCGTAAGACACCTCTGCAGAGTTTGGATCAATAGGATCAAGTTGGTGTGATTTTGCGCGCCATGCGATAAGATAGCCGCTAAGGCTTGTGTGAAGATGTGGATGAAAACAATCACAGCAGCCTGCGGCACCCACCTGTGCCATGTAGAAGTTGCCGAACAAAAGTCATCAGGCTACAGTTGCACACGAAGTATGGTAGCATGTGTGTACATGTTGGTGAATCGATCATTTGTCACAGGAGCCTGCGGCACCCACCTGTGCCATGTAGAAGTAGCCGAACACATTGATCGCAAACGTGGAGGCCAGCTGCTCGGGTGGGATCTGCGTGAAGTCGGTCTGCATGTGCTGCTGTGCAGCGTTGTTGACCAGGATGTCCAGGCGCCCAAACTCCTGCACGGTCTTCCCAACCACCTCTTTGGCAGTCTGCAGTTTAATGTTGGCAACATGTAGCAAGATCGCCATAGGGAAGTGGGTGAAAGTGGGTTGATAGCAAACATAAATATTATTGACCAGAATGTCAAGGCGCCCAAACTCCTGCACAGTCTTCTCAACCACCTCCTTGGCAGTCTGCAGCCACAGCATGTGAAATTGTTGCCTGAGACAAACATTGGCGCCACAAGGTGTAAGCTATTAGCGTGATGGTCTTTTCAGCCACCTCCTTGGCAGTCTGTAGTCACAACATGCAGCAAGATGGCCAGAGGAAGACGGTGAAAGTGGGTTGACAGCAAACATATTTATTATTGACCAGGATGTCCAGCCGGCCAAGCTCCTGCACAGTCTTCTCAACCACCTCCTTGGCAGTCTGCAGTCACAAACGATTGACACTGTCCAAATAGTATTTGGAACACGCAGCAAGATCGCCAGAGCAAACACGGTGGGTCTATGGGGTCGCTTGTGAAAACATACATGTTGGTTCAGGACGTTCAGCCGGCCAAACTCCTGCACAGTCTTCTCAGCCACCTCCTTGGCAGTCTGCAGTCAACACAAGATCGCAAACGGTTCGCCATCTTCGTTGACTGCAGACTGCCAATGAGGTGGTTAAATGAAGTTCATATAAATCGATTTGTGTAATGCCTCTAGTGAACTCTTGCTGCAGTGCAGCAAGAGGGCCCTTTGCAACCACACATTGATGGACCATATTGTCCAGGCGCCCAAACTTGTGCACAGTCTTCTCAACCACCTCCTTGGCAGTCTGCAGACACAACGTGCAGCAGTCGACGAATCATGCCATGATTGCTTGAGATGAATATTGGCTTTCAGAGGTATAAGCTTAGCTAGCCGCAAGCTAGCGTGGCGGTGTTCTCCTGCCACTTCCTTGGCAGTCTGCAGTTTGATTGGCAATACTTTGCAGGAGAAGCCGATTTGCACTGAACATGCCGCAAGATGGCCAGCGGAAAGACAGTCAAAAATGGCACCAGTCAATACACATCACAGTCCCCAGAAGCCAGGCCCTGGCGGCCAAACCAAAGCTTGAGGCTGCAGGCTGCACCACAATGCGTATGGTCAGCTCAACCACCTCCTTGAAAAGGACTGGCAGTCTGCAGCAATACAAAATGCAAAATATTGCCACATGCAGCAAGATGGCCACAGCAAAGACGGTGAAAGTTGGTCGTTTGTAAACAAAACATGTTGGTTGGCCAATTGGAAGATGTCCTGGCAGCCAGATCATCAGTGATGATGAGGCTGCCCTCTGTGGAGGGGACCATTGGGATACTTGAAACTGTTGTCACTGCGAAATGCCTTCACCTGCCATAGTGCACGCAATCGCAGTGACGACAGTTTCCAGTTTTCTTGACAAGCAACCTTGTGAGGAAACAACCTCCTGTGCAGTCTGCTGCACCGCATATTTGGCAAATGGGATTTCATGCTGGAGGTTGCCAAACCCCAGCTGCCAGAGCGGCTGCGGCAGTGTCACGCCTTGTCGGCGGGTCCTTTGGCAACTAAGGTCTTCTATAGCGATTCGACGTAGGCCGTAGTTGTATAGAAGGCTCAGTTAGTTACCAAGGGAAGGCTTCACACAATAGACGAGGCTACGAGGACTTGAAAGGTCTGATGGAAAGACTTCTTGAGTGAATACTTCTTGTTGAGTGAGGAGAGGCCCCCTCTATTTATAGCCTTGGCGAAAACCTACAACGCCTCCTCAACTGCCTACAATTGGAGCATTCTGGACCAAGGAAGCTTCTAGACAATCCTAGAACATACTACTTCCGGAAACATCTACATCCTTCCGGAGACTTCTAGAACTTCGGGAACATCTGGAACCTTCTGGAAACATCCAGAACCTTCTAGAGCCTTCCAGAAACTTCCGGTTCCTTCAACCTTACATCATGCCCCCTCCCCAAGGAGCAACGTCTTCGTTGCTTACCCATCAGCCACGTCGACGCACCTGCCTGCGTGTGCTGCGGGTAGCCACCTCCTGCTCTGGGGTCGCATGATGAGAGGCTTCATACTCATCTATCAAGCTCTGCTCAATGTTGCTTGCTGGCTCCCATGAATCATCCTCTGGGCCACAATTGAGCCAACGGACCAAGTACTTGATAATCCAGCGCCGGCCGACTCGCTCACGCCGCTTGTCAAGGAGCTTGTTTACCAGCCACTGGTCGTCATCAGGGTACACGAGCACGGGTGCAGAGTGTCCTTTGTGGTCAGGGAACTGCGCATCTTCCTTCCATGGCCGGAGTAAGCTGATGTGGAATACAGGGTGAATCTTGAGAGAAGCAGGAAGCTTCAGCTTGTAGGCCACTGGATTGATGACCTTCTCCACCGTGAAGGGGCCAATGAAGCGAGCTGCGAGCTTCTTGCTCATCGTGGATGGTAAATTGAGGTTGATTGTGGACAGCTTCACCTTGTCTCCGACTTGGAACAGGTAGTGTTGTCGCCCCTTGTTGGCTGCGCGCGCTTGGCGCTCATGGGACTCCCGAAGCTTGGCCTTGGCATGCTCAATTGCGTCCGTCATTTCCTGAGCACGCATCTGCGCTGCTGGCACGATCACATCTGCCAAATCAATAGGTGAGGACACATTCTGACCATACGCCAAATAGAAAGGCGTGTAGCCCGTAGAAGGACTGACTGGATCATTGATAGCAAACTCCGCCAAATCTAGGTAATCATCCCAATCATCCTGGCGAGGTGAAACAAAGTGGCGTAACACCTCTTCCAAGGTGCGATTCGCACGCTCACTCTGGCCATCAGTCTGCGGGTGAAAAGCTGTAGAAAACCGCAGCTCAGTGCCAAGAGCTTTGAACAATGCCTGCCAAAAGTGGCTCAGAAACCGCCGATCCCCGTCAGAGATAATGACACGAGGCAAACCATGGTGCTTATACCATGTACGCACAAATACGTTGGCGATCGCCTCCGCTCCTGCAGTCTTAGTGGTGGGTGCAAAGTGGACCATCTTTGTCAGGCGATCCACAAAGGTCACCACCGCATCATGCCCCTCCTTGGTAACAGGCAGATCTGTGATCAAATCCATGGTAATCTGCTCCCATTTTGCCGTAGGCACAGGTAAAGGCTGCAGAAGACCAAGAGGTCGCTGCATCACAGGCTTATTGCGCTGACATGAAGGACATGCCACAACATAAGAATAGACAGAACGGCTCATGTGCGGCCACCAAAATCTCCTGGCCACACGTTGCAGGGTCTTGGTGTGGCCAAGATGTCCTGCACTTGGACAGTCATGGCACTCGGCAATAATGCGCTTCCTGAGCTCGGGAATTGCTGGGATAGCCACGCGATCCTGGAAGTACCACAACCCATCATGCATCCACAGACCTGGCATCACGTCATCATAGTAGTGATCCTTCTCATATCCAGCCTGAATCTCCTCTTTCAAGTTGCTAGGCACAGATGCCGTAGCAAGCTCAATTGAGGCGAGATCCGGGCGCCGTGACAGAGGATCTGACAAATTCTTAGCTCCCTCCTTGTAAGCAATCTCCGTACCACTGTAGTACGACTCGATCCACTGACTCCACTTGGCCTGTCGTCGAGAAAGATCCTGCTTCTTGTTGAACCAAGTATGATTCAGGTGATCAGAGTTGACCTTGAAGGGAACTCCTTCCAGATAGCAACGCCACTGCTGTAGAGCGTAGTAGATTGCAAGCATCTCCCGATCTCCAGTGGGGTAGTTGCGCTCTGTTGGCGAGAGCTTCCGTGACAGATAAGCCACGGGTTGCAAGCCCTTGCCCTGATTTTGAAGTAGTACCGCTCCAAGCGCAAACTTGGAGGCGTCGGTGTAGACCTCATAAGGCAAGCTCGGATCAGGCGTCACCAGTACAGGTGCGGACACCAATGCCTTCTTGAGCTCGTCGAAGGCCCGACCTTCTACATCATCCCGCCAGTGCCACTTGATGCTCTCCTTGGTGAGCTCCGTCAACGGGTACGCCTTTTGAGCATAGTGCTGAATGAAGCGCCGGTAGTAACCAGTCAAACCGAGAAAACCTCGCACTTCACGCACAGTGCCAGGGGTCGGCCACTCCGTAACCGCTGCCACCTTCTTGGGATCTGGCTTAATGCCGTCGGCACTGACGACATGTCCCAAGAAGTCGATTTCGCTGAGCCCAAATGCACATTTGTCAAGCCCCACATAAAGCTGATTCTCCCTCAAAACCGCGAGCACCTTAGCCACGTGCTCCAAATGCTCCTCAATTGCCGTGTGAAGAAGATTCCGGAGCTTCTCCTGGTGTGCGCGGTGCTCTGCCGCCTGGGCTGCCCGAATGCGCGCACAAACGTCTTCAAAAGGGATTGGCTTGCGCACCTCCTTCTTGAAGCACTGGGGCTTCACGGGCGTGGGCTGAGGCTTGGTGAGGATGTTGTTGAGAATCTTCCGGATGCGCGGAGAGTAGGCTGAAGACTTAGGAACCTTCTTGGCTGGATGCTTCTTGATGTTAGTGGAAGGCTTAAGGCAATGATAGTCGGTCTTGGCAGGAAGGTTCCGGATAGGAGTAGAAGTGACGAACTCCACGCCGCTGAGCTCAAAGGTTGTCCGGAACTTGGCGACGCTTGGGTGCGAGGGAGGCTCCAGAAACTTCACCTTGGGTGCAGGCTTCTCCGGATTGTACTTGCCTGGCATATGCCGGAAGCTTGTAGAATCTCCAGGACTCCACGGTGTTCGTAGACAATCTCAGCTACCACTTGTCACGCCTTGACGGCGGGTCCTTTGGCAACTAAGGTCTTCTATAGCGATTCGACGTAGGCCGTAGTTGTATAGAAGGCTCAGTTAGTTACCAAGGGAAGGCTTCACACAATAGACGAGACTAGGAGGACTTGGGAGGTCTGATGGAAAGACTTCTTGAGTGAATACTTCTTGTTGAGTGAGGAGAGGCCCCCTCTATTTATAGCCTTGGCGAAAACCTACAACGCCTCCTCAACTGCCTACAATTGGAACATTCTGGACCAAGGAAGCTTCTAGACAATCCTAGAACATACTACTTCCAGAAACATCTACATCCTTCCGGAGACTTCTAGAACTTCTGGAAACATCTGGAACCTTCTGGAAACATCCAGAACCTTCTAAAACCTTCTAGAAACTTCCGGTTCCTTCAACCTTACACCAGCCGTGTGAAGCACTGCATCTGCTACATTGTGCTTTGCAAGGTGTGTCCTCCTGCAACCCATTTCGTGCGACTTTGCTGCGGTGGTGGTGGTGGTGTACACCACATGTTGTATCGTGTTTGCACGCAGTCAGGGGTGTTTCGCTCTGCGCACAGCATGCACACGCTACAGCGCTACATGCATGTAGCATATGCCAAGGTTCTTGCAAGCACCAATTAGTGTCAGCGCTGTCTGTGCAGAGGCGATGCTGCCCACGCATACGCGGTGTCTGTTATACCATCGTAGGGCACACAGACGCAAGTGCACCAGAAAGATGCGGCACAAGGAAGGCGTGCAAGGATACCCAACGTGGGTGCCCACTGGTAGTGATAGTCTGGTACTCGGTGTCCCAAACGCCGAGGACGCGAGCTGTGATCGGATTCAGTATATGTCGAACCGTGCGCAAGCACAAGCGCAGCGCTGAGGCGTTTATGTTGCGCCGGGCAGTGCGAAAAACCCGAACCCAGCTGACTCAGCAAAATCTACAGACCCGAGGTAGCTCAAGTGTGCCGGCAGCAAAGGGCCACTGACACACGCTGTTGTACGTTTCAGAGCAACTCTCATTCTCGCCAAGGCTGCTGCTGTGTGCTGCACTCTTCCGTCTTGTCTGTGTCGGACAAACAGTCAGCATGCTTCAGCTCAGGGTCCTTGCTCGGTCTTTGATTGCTCCAGAAGGTCTTGCGCCACTTCAGCGGGTGAGCGAGCGCATGCAAGCTCCTCGGACGTGCAGCAGTAGCAGCACTTGCTTGCCATGCCTTCCGAAACCCTATCCGCGCATGCACGCTGCAGCAAGCGCCAGCAGCCTTTTTTTTGGCACGTTTGGTCATATCTCCGCATGTTGCGTGCGGATCAGGCCTAGATCGAGCCCCATTCCTCCCAAAGTAGCACTCTCGGTAACTTCAGCTCTTTGCAGGCTCTATAGCACACAGCTAGACTACTCATCGGCCGCTGCGTCATTGATCGCGCACCTCACGTGCTGCAGCATGCTGACGGGTCCCTGTATCTCGATTCCTGGAGTTGCTTCGCCTTACCCCCTTTCTGGACAGCTCCGCTCTCCAGTGGCGCATGCATTTACGTCGCACGGCTGCGATCCTCGAAAACCTGCTTAGCAATAACATCTCAACCTGCTCCTGCGCCCCGTGCTGCTTTTCTTCAATGTCCCCCTCACTTTTATCTGCCAACAGGCCTTCACATCTAGTGCTGCACAATGGAAGGCATCAGAGCCAGCTTTCGAGCACTCAGAAGACCGTGACGAGTGTTCTTTCCAGGTGAGGAATGCCAGCAGCAATGCAGGGCATACACGCCATGCTGACAGTCGCCGACTGTACGGTACAGCACACAGCAGATCAGCCTGGCATAGTACAGCTGGCAGCTGATGTGGCATGCAAAGAACCGCCGCTGGCTGCAACCCATGCTCCTCATTTACTTCATATGCCCATGAGCATCAACTTCAGTGACTCCTCTATACTACATTTCTTTGAAATCAAGCCTGTGTTAATGTAGCGCTGCAAGCCTGAGTACAATCCCTTCTCAAGACTCACTCCACCCTGTCGTATGAGTGCATTCTGGAAAGTTGGTGAGAATGCGACATGAACAACATGCTGCATGAACCTACTTACACGCATCAAAACTTGCCTAAGCCCCGCTACTGCTGCTGCTGCTGCTGCCGTCCGCAGACCAAGATCTGGGAGGTGCTGCAGACCAAGGACGATGGCCGCAGGCTGTGGGTGTCTGATGAGTGCATG
This sequence comes from Tetradesmus lagerheimii, assembly GCA_902809745.2. Taxonomy (NCBI): domain Eukaryota; kingdom Viridiplantae; phylum Chlorophyta; class Chlorophyceae; order Sphaeropleales; family Scenedesmaceae; genus Tetradesmus; species Tetradesmus lagerheimii. The sequence continues at coordinate 112,369 of CADDIJ020002565.1, read as the reverse complement.
GTGATGGAAGCAGTGAAGCTGGTGAGTGATTCACGGGCAGGGACAGGAGGCAGGGCAAGGGTCCGGAGAGAACGGCAGGGGGTATGCAAGCTGTGTCCGGTCACTGACTGTGGTTCTGTGCAGAGCGTTTTGGATCACCATGGCACCCTGCTGGTGTTTAACTGTGTTGTACCTACTTGCATGCTGTCGCCTGTCAGGGCTGCTGTTGGCCTGACTGTGCACTGTGTTTGGTGCCCTTTGTGTTGTATGTGCAGATGGCACAGAATGACGTGGGTTACCTGCTGGTGTGTCTGATAGGGACACGACAGACCACTCTCGACATGCACTGGCTTGTATGTTACACCTGACATAGCACTGTATTTGCTGTTTTGTGCTTGACATGTGCAGATGGCGCAGAACGACGTGGGTTCCCTGCTGGTGTATGATAAGGACACGGCAGACCACTCTTGACATGTATTGGCTTGCGTGCAGGCCCAACACACCGCACATGCATCCCCCTGATTGCTCCGTAGTTTACAGCAAATCCTTCCTTCAGAACATGCAGCAATGCCTGCGCCATCATCTGACACACGTTCTTTTGCTGCTGCTTTCTGCAATTTCAGATGGCCCAGAACGACGTGGGATCCCTGCTGGTGTATGATAAGGACAAGGCTGGGCCAGGAGGGGAGGTGCCCACATCCATTGACGCATGCGTGGGCATCGTCACAGAGCGAGGTGGGTGCAGCAATGGCGGTGCCATCTGTCCAATGTATTGAGCAGCAGGCTGGACCTGGGGTGCCCACATCCATTGACGCATGCGTGGGCATTGTCACAGAGCGAGGTGGGTGCAGCAATGGCGGTGCCATCTGTCCAATGTATTGAGCAGCAAGCTGGACCTGGGGTGCCAACATCCATTGACGCATGCGTGGGCATCGTCACAGAGCGAGGTGGGTGCAGCAGCGGGCAATACTATTGTGTCTCAAGTCTATGAAGCAGCAGCGAAGCAGCAGTGAAGCAGCAGTGGCATGTTCACAGAGCGAGGTGGGTGCACATGCATCATCACAGAGCAGGCGATGATTGCCTTGAGTTAAAATCTGAACGTCTAGTGATGCAGTGACAATGACATGCGTTAGCAGCAGGCTGGATGGCAGGTGCCGACATCCATTGACGCATGGGCATCGTCACTGAGTGAGGTGGGTGCAGCATATGATACAGTACACTACAAGTTCCAGTCGACTATGAGCACTGTGATGCTGTAGTGTCCAGCGTGAGCATGCAATTGTGCATCACGCTCATGCAGCAGCAGTGGGCATCGGCACAGAGCGAGGTGGGTGCACATGCATTGTCATAGAGCAGGCGAGAAGTTAAGATGTCGAGTGTTGCAGTGACAGAGGGGGCAGCAGCAGGCTGGGGGGAGGGGGGCGAACCTACATCCATTGACCCATGCGTGGGCATTGTCACAGAGCCAGGTGGGTGCATCAGCATTGTCGCAGAGCAGGCGTCTAGTGTTGCAGTGACAAAGGTGGTAGCTGCATGCGGGGGGGGGGGGGCGGGAGGAGGTGCCCACATCCATTGATGCATGTGTGGGCATCGTCACAGAGCGAGGTGGGTGCAGCAACGGGCAATACAGTTGTTTCTTGAGTCTATGAAGCAGCAGCGAAGCAGCATTGAAGCAGCAGTGGGCACTGTCGCAGAGCGAGGTGATCACCTTGTAGTGACAGCTGCTGTTGAAGTGACAGATGCTGGCAGCATAGATGTGGCAGCACAGCTTATCTCAAGGCAGCAGCCAGCACACAGAAGCAGCTGCTGCTGTAGTGGGCCTGCATTTGCAAACGTTATGTTTGTCTTTGTGTACAATCCCTGCTGCAAACTACCTGAAGAAGGTCATGCTCAAGGGCCTGGCCTCCCCCACCACGCTTGTGACGATATCATGGCCGCTCTCGCCAACTAGAAGTGCTCACACAACACATTCGATTCACACAATCAGCTTGCTTTGCGCCTGCTTACTTCTCATCATGCTGCTGCTGCATTCGCCCATTGGCTTTTTCCTGCTGCAGACTACCTGAAGAAGGTCATGCTCAAGGGCCTGGCCTCCCCCACCACGCCAGTCAGCAAGATCATGACACCGCAGGAATCACTGGCGGTGCTCACCCCGCAGCACAGTGTGCTTGAGGCAATGGACCTGATGGTCAAGTACAACGTGCGCCACGTGCCAGTGGTGCGTACTTGGAAAACAATTGTTGCGTCAAGTTCAGGCTGTTGTTGGCAACGTACGCCACGTGTCGGTGGCGCGGTTGCCCCTATAGTTGCAGGTGGCTTTGATGTTCACTGATACGTGCGGGCGATGTCAAGTTGTTGTGAATGCGTTCACACCCTGCAGCACAGCGTGCTTGAGGCGATGAACCTGATGGTGGAGTACAACGTGCGCCATGTGCCAGTGGAGAGTAGCTTTTGACAGCACTTTAAGCGTGCGACGAGTTGTTGCGTCAAGTTCAGACTGTTGGCAACATGCGCCACGTTCCAGTGGTGGGTACGGCCGCCTCCTTCACTTCGGATGGCTTCGATGTTTACTGTTACGTGCTGCGCGGTGTCGCGTTTGTTGGCAAACCTCTTCTCGCTCTGCGCCACAGCGTGCTGGAGGTGATGGACCTGATGGTCAAGTACAACGTGCGCCACGCGCCAGTGGTGAGTACTTGGAAACCAAGCTCAGACTGTTGTCCGCAACGTTTGCCATGTGCCATTGTGGGTCGCCTCCTTCATTGCGGATGGCTTTGATGCTTGCTGTTACGTGGTGTGTTGCTGAAAATCGGTTCTCTCGCCTCGCAGCACATTGTGCTGGAGGCGATTGTGTCACTGACATGTCACATTGTTAGATAACACCTGCAGATTGAGCCCAAGGCCGCCAATATGGCTGGTGTGCTGTCCATGAAGGACGTGATCAAGGTGCTGCTGAGTGATACAACTGTTGTTGTAGTGATATGTCACTGATATATCACATTGTTGTATGTCATTGTCATATGTCATTTGCAGATTGAGCCCAAGGCCGCCAACTTGGCCAGCCCGCTGTCCATGAAGGACGCGATTAAGGTGCTGCTCAGTGGCACATTAATTTGTGCAGTGATATGTCACTGACATGTTACCTTGTTACATAACATCTGCAGATTGAGCCCAAGGCCGCCAACATGGCTGGTGTGCTGTCCATGACGGACGTGATCGAGGTGCTGCTGGACGACAGGAAGCACAATGCAGTGTGTCACTGACATGTCACAGTGTTATGTTACATAACATACCTGCAGATTGAGCCCAAGGCCGCCAACATGGCTGGCGTGCTGTCCATGAAGGATGTGATCAAGGTGCTGCTGGACGACAGGAAGCACGAGGTGGACGCAATGAAGGACTACATCCACGGCACATCGTGGTAATCAAGCTCAACTACAACAGTCAACAAGACCTGCGGCAGCGTTGGCCCGCGGCGACGTAAGAGTCAGAAAGCCCGAGGCAGTGTTGCATTGGCGGCTGCGCTGCGTCAGTGCAACCAGCAGATGCTGGCAGCAGCAGCGGCTCATGATGGTTGCTATTACGGCACAACTTGGGAAAGCATACATGCAGCAGCTGCTGCCCCTGGCTTGCTCTTATTACTGGTAGCAGGTTGGCGATCATTTTAGGCGCATGCATACTATGCTGGCAGTGCACGATGCAGAAACGGTGACCAGCGATGTACAATCAGCGTGGTGCATGCAGTAGCGGGGGTGCAAGCATATGTTGAGAGCGGTGTTGTGGATGCTCTTAACAAACAGTTGTACAGTTGAGGCGGGTCTGGTGCATAGTTTGGACGTACGTGTATGCCAGTGAATGCGGCCAGTGAATGCGGCCGCTGGCAGACGTGTATGTTGTGCGCCTGCTGCTGCTGCCGCCTGTATACCAAGCAATGAGGCGAAGGTGCTGGCGTGAAAGGCACGCGTGTGTGCATAAGAAACATTTCTCCCCAGCCTTTGATCGTCATCAATTCACAGTGTGCGTTTCACACCACCATCCTCTGATCTTCCCTCATGTGTGTGGGTTGTGCAGTTTTCCACTTCTGTGTGTGTGCATGTGTTTGAACTCCGTTGGGCCGTCAGGGCGGTGCCTGACTGTAGTATGTGCTGTACGGCAGTTGTATCAGTAGTATGAACTGGCATAGTTTGCTGCACCGTGCACTGTTGTCATGCATTCGGGCAGGCAATGCAGCTTGTCTACGAATACGTTAAAATCAACCGTTGCGCAACATTGAGGTTGGTGCTAGCAGCACACTGCATTCAACACCGTGTTGACAGTATGATACTGTGCAATATTGTTGCGATAGTATTGATTGTGCAGGGTCTTCTGACGATTTGCGGGAGGTTACCAGCGTTAGGGGCGCTGTCCTGTGGCTTGTCGAGGACTGGTGTAACTTGCTATTATAACTTGCCGTGCACTCTGTCCAGGGATGGCAAGCATTGCAATGAGTAATCGAATTCCGGAAAATGCGGAAGGGTCTTCAAGACCTGCTCGTACCAGCTGACCTAATATTTTGGGCCCGAAACGGCTTTGGACCAGTTTTTCCGCAGAAAGTGCACCCGGTGGCGGCCTCTCAGGCTGAGAGGGCCCCTGGTGGGCAGCCTGGTCGCCGACCATTGGGCCAATGGCATTGGCCAAAGCCCGTCCACCCCTGGTGGCTTTTTGAAATCTTAGGGGGAGGTTGCGAGCCCTGACTCTGCAAAGAATGTAGCGGTACTTGAAGGCGCATGAACGCAAGTAAAGCAGATCAACTCCCCCCGTTTGCACACGTCGCTGTCTCAGCTCAGTGCGACTGCCAGTGGACTGGGGCCCAGTCAACTGAGTTGATCATCAACTGTAGTACAGTTGAACAGCCCTTTGACGGCTGTTGTACTGAGCAATTCATCACCGGGTTCGGTTGTGGATCCATTACCGTAACACGGTATTTGTTTGCCAACCGACAGCGGCTGTTTGAAATAGCTGATCACTCATCTGATACTGTCAGTCGCACCCTGCTGTCACACGTCACGTCTTGCGGCAAGACGAGAAACTAAATTTGTGAACTCCTTGTTGCACAGAGATAAACTTCAGTGGGTCCACACAGCATGCCAGCGCTGAATTGCTGGTGCACACGCGCGCCTTTGCAACATCTGCAAACTTCAGCCAACTTGGCTGGGCTTGAAGCCCACATGCCATGCTTCACAAACTCGTCACCAGCAACTCAATCGCATCATGCTGCGGCAACTGCCAGGGCAACAACGTTGTTACTTGCGGCGCCAGCGCCAGATTCACATCCCATTTCACACTGCGAGCTTCATACTTCACGCCTCGTCCTCATCTTCATACTCCTCCTCCTCCCCCTCATCTTCATCCAGATATGTGAAGTGAACGTTCCAACTGTGTGTCATCCCCAACACTGCAGCTGCAACATGTTGTACAACGCAGAGTTAACACCCCAATTCACACTGCGAACTTCAAACTTCACGCCTCGTCCTCATCTTCATACTCCTCTTCCTCCCCCTCCCCCTCATCCAGATACTCCAACTGCGTGTCACCCCCGACGCTCAGGCTGCTCCTGCGCGCCGCAAACCCTTGCTCAGCCTCTACAGCAGCTGCAGCTGCCCCGTACCGCATCTCTACCCATGCAGCCTGATCCTCAATGACATCCATGTAACTCGTGTAATCGCCCTCCTGAATGCCTTCAAGCATCGCTGCAACGAAGCTCAGCTGCAGCGCAGGACTCGCGTTGTATGCTGTGATGTGGCCAACGGGAATGCCTTGGCTGCCGCCCATTGACAGTAGCGAGAGGTTGCCCACGAGCTGCGCCAGCTTGTATCTGACAGGCTCGTCATACGCCATGCGCACGATGCTGGGGTCCCACCTGCAAAGGGAGAGCGAAATGCGGCGCAGCGAAAATATAAGGAATGCAGCTGCTGCAGAGTTGCAAGGAGGTTCACCACGAGCTGCGCCAGCTTGTATCTGACAGGCTCATCGTACGCCATGTGCACAATGCTGAGGTCCCACCTGCAATAAGGAGCAGAAAGCAGCGCACCAAGAACATTAGATAAATATAGGAAGAATTCAGCCAACTGTATCTGACGGGCTCGTCATACGCCATGCGCACGATACTGGGGTCCCACCTGCAAATGTCAAGCAGAAAGCAGCGCAGCAATCAGACGATTAATCAGGCTCTGAACCGACTAGCTGCGCCAGCTTGTATCGCACTGGCTTATCGTATGCCATGCGCACGATACTGGCGTCGCAGCTGCAGAAGTACAGCAGAAAGCAGCGCACCAAGATCACATAAGTATAGGAACAATTCAGCTAGCTGTATCTGACTGACTCGTCGTACGCCATGCGGCCCTGTAGATGGCATAGATGCTGCTGCAGCTGCAGGCACACTGCCCCGCCACGTAGCCGTAGCCAGTCGCAGCACACGCCGGCACCTGTGGCAGGTCTTATTGGACTCAACAGACTCGCAACTTCCGACACTGTCGTGAACAACAAACGTGCCATGATCACGCACCATCTGTCGCCTGCTGCCATGAGGAAGAGGTCCTCTGCTCCGGCCTGCACGTGGCCCTGCTGAGACTTGCAGAGAGGCTGCATTCTGCTGCGCAGTGGTGACCAGGTGGTGACACGTGCGTGCGCTGTGCTGTAAAACGTGCAACATATGTGGTGTAACCACATGTCTCGACAGACTCAACAGACTCACTACTCACTCCAGACACTGTCAAAAACAGCCGAACGCAGACAACAAACGCGCCATCACGTGACCCACCATCTGTCGCCTGCTGCGATGAGGAACAAGTCCTCCGCTCCGGCCTGCACGTGGCCCTGCTGCCGCAGCGCAAACAGCTCGTCGATGGACTCCACGTACGCACGCGCAGGCGCCAGGGAGTACCTGCAAAATACAAGCAATAGGCAACACGTTAGCGATACAATCATGCTGTGGTCTGCGCACACAAACAAACCCTAGCAGTGCTTTCTGCAAACAGCTCGTCAATGGACTCTACGTACGCACGCGCAGGCGCCAGAGAGTACCTGGAAAAGACAGAACAGGCAAGGACAACAGGCAACATGTGGACGATGTAGTCAGAAGTATGTGTAAAAACAGAGGCTTGACAGGTCTCTGCAGCAGGATGTTAGATGCGACAGCATTGCAGTGCAGGCACCAGAATAACGCTCACCCATCCTGCTGCTGCTCGCTGCCACCAGCCGTCGTAGCAACCCCTCCCTGAATGGGATGATGCACTTACCAAAAGTAATCCCCCGGAAACCAAGCACATGGCTTTGCCCAAATGAGATGTATGTCGTCATTGGGTGTAGAGCTTACAGGGTTTCTACGCGCAGCCCACGCACACGGCTATGTCTCACCTGAAGTGCACGTCGTCGTTGTGCCAGGTGAGCCACTGCGTGCCGATGATGGGCGCCACCATGGCGTGGTCTGCACACGCCGTCAGCTTGCTGAAGGGGCCGGGGAAGAAGCTGATCCAGCCAAACTCGTCTTGCACCTGCAGCACAGCAATACATTACAATACAAAATCTCTGTTATATGGTTTTGTCAATACACGCTTATGCGTGCCTACAGCATACACCATGTTCAACTACGTTTGAGAGTGCAGGGTCATTCTGGCTTCAAAGCTAGTTCAGTCTTCTTTTCATTGGCGCTGTTCTGCGATCACCCTGTGTGGTGCATGCCATCTAAGATGGTGAACGGCCTACGTGTAAGTTCCCCCACTCAAAAATACACAACATTACATTACATTACACTACGGTACAAATCAATGGCGGCCCCATGGAAGCGTGAGCGGTTGCAAAAAGAGTGGGAACCGCAGTCAGGAGCCAGGGAGGCCTGTAGGGGGGTGGACACACACAAAATATAAGCATTCACAAGTAATCTGCTCCTCAATTCACCAAAACAACTTGAAACCGCTGCTGCACCTTCTGAGTGTGGCGCCATAAGCAGCTGCTAGTTGCAAGCACAAAGAGCATCAGCAAACACAACCCTGCCGAACAGTGCACACGTTAGCTCATGCTGCTGCACTCACCGCAACCGCCTTGGGCAGCTGCAGCAGCTCCCTGCGCAGTACCACCAAGTCATTGCCGCCTGCTGCTGCTTCTGCTGTTGTCGTTTGCTGCTCTGCCACCTCACTGCCTGGCCTGATGGGAGTCCAAAACGCGGACATTTTTGGTGCATCATGTGAAACACGGACAATAGCCAACCTAGTTAGAAACTACACGCCACCAGTACCTGTAACCAGTCAACACCTATGACATCAGCAAAAGCTACAAGCAGAACCACAAGCAAAATACCCACCGCGACTGCCTTGGGCAGCTGCAGCATCTCCCTTCGCAGTACCACCAAGTCATCGCCGCCTGCTGCTGCTTCTGCTGTTGTCGTTTGCTGCTCTGCCACCTCACTGCCCGGCCTGATGGGGGCCCAAATGCGTCGCTTCCTCATGTGACACACGGACAACAGCCGACATAGTCTGACTACACTCCACCAGTACCTATAACCATGTCATTCGCTAGTGATGAATGATACAAACATGATTGCTCTCACCGCGACCGCCTTGGGCAGCTGCAGCATCTCCCTTCGCAGTACCACCAAGTCACCGCCGCCTGCTGCTGCCTCTGCTGTTGTCGTTTGCTGCTCTGCCACCTCGCTGCCCCCATCAGGCCCAAAACGCATCCTCATGTAACACACAGACAAAAGGCAGAATTGATTTTGAACAACACGCCACCAATACCTATAACCAGTCAATACCTATATCACTAGCGAATGATAATTGATACAAGCAAAGTTGCACTCACCGCGACCGCCTTGGGCAGCTGCAGCATCTCCCTCCGCAGTACCACCAAGTCATCGCCGCCTGCTGCTGCCTCTGCTGTTGTCGTTTGCTGTGCTGCCACCTCACTGCCTGGCCTGATGGGAGCAGGGCGCAGCCCTGCGCACTGGATGTCGATGCACCAGCCTAGTGTGCTGTTGTCGAGCACTGGTATTTCGTTGCCGCCCTCGATCTCAATCCTGCAGCAGCAGAGCAGCACCGAACACAGCAGCATAGCAGCGGCACATCAGTACCATTGTGATGTAATCTGTGCTTGGTGTCAAAGCACAACGTATGTATCTTGCCCAAACCACTTGGTTCACCAGATGCTATGATCCTTGCACTCACAGCTAGCCAACCATGCGCAGTGTGCAGTGGTCCACTTCCAATTGAGCCGATTGGAGGGCCAGACATCCGATGCCAATTTCGAATCAAACTCACCGTGCATTGTCCACGCCGCTTGCCTCGAGCGCAGCCAGCAGCAGCTCAACACTCATCACCTGGCAGCACGGTCAGCAATAGACAGGCAGCAGCAGCAGCAGCAGCAGCGGTAGAGGCAGGGTTAAAGACTGCTAGACGAATTGTACAGCACGCCACTGCAGCAGCCACAAGTGTGACTCTTTCAGCATCTTGATGCCAAAGGATGTTGCTGTGTCAGCATTGCTGACGGCAGTTTATCTGTCAAGTCCAACAGGCTGTCAAGTTTTATGCAGCAGAAGCAGCTCACCCGGTTCTCCCCCTCTGCCAGCTGGGTGTGAGGTGAGTAAATGGAGGGTCCGCCTGAGCTTGTTGTTTTAGCAGATCGTGGTTCAATAAGCTATCGTGTTTTATGCAGCAAAGTCAGCTCACCGGGGTCTCGCCTCTCCCAGCTGCGTGAATGGCAGGTCTGTCTGGTCCAATAGGCTGTGAATCTCTATGCAGTGAATGCGCTTTCGCGCTTTATGCAGCGGTTGTGCAGCCGCTCACCCGGTTCTCCCCCTCTCCCAGTTGCGTGAATGGCAGGTCCTGTCTGGTCCAACAGGCTGTCAATTTCTATGCAGTGAATGCGCTATCGCGCTGTATGAAGCGGTGCTGCAGCCAAGGCAATTGTTGGCGATTGTGCAGCATTAGCAGCTCACCCGGTTATCTCCCTCTCCCAGCTGCGTGAATGGCAGGTCTGCCTGGTCCAACAGGCTGTCAATATGCGACGAATGCGCTATCACGCTTTATGAAGCGGTGCTGCAGCCAAGGCAGCTCACCCAGTTTTCTCCCTCTCCCACCTCAGTGACTGGCAGGTCTGCATGCCATGAACTACAACAAGGTCCAAAAGGCTGTCAATTTTCAAGAAGTGCTTATGCAGCAAAAGCAGCTCACCCGGTTCTCCCCCTCTCCCAGCTGTGTGAATGGCAGGTCTGTCTGCCGCACTGAGCCAATGGCTGCGCGCACTAGGCTGGGGTCTGAGGGGTCCAGCTGCACAATGTCTTCCGGCTCCAAGCTCAGGCTGACGTTCAACAAAGTCGCAGCAGCAGCAGCAGCAAGGACAGTTTCGTCAGATTCACCACCATTATGTTAGCAAGCATATACATGCGTAGGGTCCGAGGGGTCCAGCTGCACAATGTCTTCAGGCTCCAAGCTCAGGCTGACGTTCAGCAGCAGCAGCAAGGACAGTTTCGTCAGACAAATTATCATAATGTCAGAAAGCATGTACATGCGTGGGGTCTGAGGGGTCCAGCTGCACAATGTCCTCAGGCTCCAAGCTCAGGCTGATGATCGACAAAGTCGCAGCAGCAAAAGCAGCAGCAAAAGCAGCAGCAGCAGCAGCAGCAAGGAGGCTTGCGTCAGACAAATCATCATTCTGTGTGGCGGGACACATATAAACAGATGTTGAAGTACATGACGGTTGCCGTTCACCCTGGCTCTTGGTTTGGCTCAAGTATGTCCCATGGCAGGCCCAGCCCCAGCACAGAGACATCACCCACAAGATTCTGCACACAAAGATTAAGCAAGATAACCAATATAACATGTTATAACACTGTGGCTCAGTCACGTCTCATGGAAGCCCCAGCCCTTCGCCGGCTGTGACCTCTCCAACCTGTGCACAGCCTGACCGCTGCGCTGTAGCAAGAGTCAGCACTGCCACCCAGTCTCACCCCTTACCAGACCACTCCTTTACCGCAGGGGCAATCAACAAATTACACGTGTTTCTGGCAAGAGGGAGCAACTATTGAGGGGGCAACCAGTGAAAGTGCACCCAGCATAATATGCAGGGACCCACACTAACCCGGCAAAAACAAATACCCAAAAGACAACAACAGCCAGAGTAGTTCGAGGACAAGTCAAACGGAACTCGCCCCTGTCCACTTAGCTCTTGGCTTCCAGCATATGCTTGATGCCAACAGCTACGCAGACACGGGTGGGTTGCATTTGACTTGCTTCTCTGGCTAAGCTTTCTTTATGGCAAACATATGCTGGAAGCCAAGACAGACGCAGACAGGGGCGAGTTCCGTTTGACTTGCCCTCTGGCTATTTTTCGCTGTTGTTTTCTTTTGGTAGCAAACAACTACATGAACACATGTTGAAATGAATGACAGGTTGCTGTTCAGCCTGGCTCTACGTCTGCTCACATATGTCCAACAACAGCCCCAGCCCCAGCACAGAGAAAACACCCACCAACTTCTGCACACAACATTATATATATAAACAAAATACCATGTTATAACAAAGTAACAAAATTAGCTATCACTCACTCTGGCTCCACCTCTGGCTCGTCCTCATCCACTGGCAGCCCCAGCATCACCGCAGTGAGCCACCCACAGCATCAACAAATCACCCTTTGTTACAGCAGAACATGTTATAACAACACAACATGTTACAACAATGTTATAACAATGGATACCACTCACTCTGGCTCCACCTCTGGTTCATCCTCATCCAGTGGCAGTCCCAGCATCATTGCCCGCGTCTTCACATCCAGCGCTCCCTCAAGCACCTGCAACAAACAAACCGCGTTTTTTGAATCGAATGTGGTGAGGCGACTGGCTACAGAGAACGCGTCTTCACATCCAGCGCTCCCTCAAGCACCTGCAACCAACAAAACCGCACTAAAAGTAATTGGATTGGGCAATTGGCATCATGGCACACGAATCCGCATTTAGCGCTCCCTCAAGCACCTGCAACGAAGCAAAGCCGCGTTCTTTGAATCGAATTTGGTTAGGCGACTGGCTACAGCGCACGCGACTTTGCATCCAGTGCACCCTCAAGCACCTGGAACCAACAAAACCGCGTTGTAATGAATTTGGTTAGGCGACTGGATACAGAGAACGCGACTTCACATCCAGCGCTCCCTCAAGCACCGGCAACCAACAAAACCGCGTTGTGTTGAATTTGGTTAGGCGACAGGCTACAGCGCATGCAACTTTGCATCCAGTGCATCCCCCAAGCACCTGCCACCAAAACACCACACGCACAAGGTTCTTATTATGGAATGCAGCATAGAGACTGCCGCTGTTGTTCCGTTCCTTGCAGTTTAGACCACTCGAATGAATGACTAATCAGCGCACCTGTTCCTGCAGGAAGTATCAAACCTCCTAAGCTGCTGAATTTGGCACTGAACAATGTTTTCAGATGACGCAGCGCACCTGTTCTTGCAGGAAGTCTGCGAAGGTGCCCACGAAGCCCTCCTCCTCCTGGGCAGCTAGGTAGCCCGTGAACCACTCCACCTGGATAGTTGAAAGAAGCATGCAGCAGCAGCGGCAGCAGCAGCGTAAGGCAGGGTCAGGTAGCGCACACAAGGCAGCAAGGTAGCCCGTGAACCACTCCACCTGGATTGTTGAAAGCAGCATGCCGCAGCGGCAGCGGCAGCAGCAGCAGCGAAGCGCAGAGTCGATGGGCCATATGAGCAGGCAGATGAACAGCAAGCAGCAGGTATCAAGAACACAAACCACCACTCCTTTGCATCTCTGCCCACCTTCATATCTTCGATCTTTGAAGGCACAGGCACTGATATAGTGTGAAGAACAGCTTGGTTAAATTTTTAAAACTTAGACTCTCAACACGTGTTGATGACGAAAACAAACCACGATCTCCTGCACTCAGCACATTATCAAACACGTTGTTACCCACCTTCATATCTTCGATTTCTTCAGGCACAGGCTCCACCGCGATGCCCTGCTCCTCAGGCACCTCATCCAGCAGGCTGCCGTTGTCAAACAATCCCCACCCAACCAACCACATGCATGCCACGTACACCCCTGCGTACCCAAACGAGCATCCACAACTAAATGGGCCGTACGAGCAAGCAGCTGAGGTTTAGCGGCTGAACAGCTAGCAGCCGAATATCTTAACACAACCCACAACTGCCACGAAAAACAGCATGTCTGTGCACCTTCATGTCTTCAATTCCTTCAGGCACAGCCACTGATATAAAGTGAACAAATGATCATATGTTGATGCAACAAATACACCAATGACACTTGTTCATAACAAAAACAAGCCACAACCTCCTGCACTGCGCACCTTCATGTCCTCAATCTCCTCGGGCACAGGCTTTACTGCGATGCCCTGCTCCTCAGGCACCTCATCCAGCAGGCTGCCGTTGTCAAACAATCCCCAACCCACCAACTCCACCAACCACATGCATGCCATATACACCCCTGCCTGCGCAACTCAACAGGCCAATTCAGCTGGCGCCTGAAGAAACAGCAAGCAGCCATTGATCTGAGAACTACAACCCCCATGTCTGTTTTTGTTATGCCTGCACTACGCACCTTCATGTCCTCAATCTCCTCAGGCACAGGCTCCACTGCAATGCCCTGCTCTTCGGGCACCTCATCCAGCAAGCTGCCATTGTCAAACACAAAGCGCCCGCCGTTGGTGCCTGCACAGATGACACAAAAGTAACACAAAAGTAACATATAAGTAACATATAAATAACATGTGAATGTGCGGAAACCGATGACAGCACATGAGCGTGCAACACGGTGATCATTGTAGGTGTGAAGTACAGGCCACAACCAACAGGGAAGTTTGAATTATACACCTCAGCAGTAGCTGTAGCAGGTTTACCATTCATATTGCATTCCAAGGAGCACCGCAGCTGCCTGCATAGTATGCTGACCAACCTGGAATGCATGCAACACGGCAGTCAGAAACACTGCTGACCCATAGCCGTACTTTATCGTAAGTTATATTACTGCTGCAGCTGACGAACAACCTCTGGCTTTGCAATCACACAATGCAGCCTGATCATTGCATCATGCTGCAATGCTCACCGTCAGGCACTCTGACAAAGTATCGTCCCTCGCCAGCAAAAGCAGGCCGCACACGGACCACAGCTGCATGGGCAGTCAGGAAGGCAGGCAGGCAGACATTTGGTCAGGCAGGCAGGCAGCACCAGCGCTGCTGTTTGGTTCCAGATCAGCAAATTGTGGACGCAGACAATGTGCTGTAGCTGCTAGCATGCTGTACTAAACCATTTGGTGATATGGCATTGCTCAGCCGCTGCTGCGACCACATACAGGGTGATGTTGCTGAGCATGCACTGCTGCTGCAGCAGCTGCTGCCTCGCCCACAGAAATCAGGCAGTTGCTGGCCACGCCAAGCTCAAGAGGCCATGCCTGCTGTTGCTGCTGCTGCTGCATCACTTCCTGCTATCAATGCAGCATAAAAGGTTATGACGGCTGCTGCCGCTGCTGCTGCCGCTGCTGCTGCCGCTGCTGCTGCATCACCTCCTGCAATGCTTGCAGCCGCAACTGCTGTGCTGCTGTGCGCAGTGACAGCAGCCAATGCTGCCTGACTGCCCCTGCTTTGCCACTGTAGGTGTGTGCATGGTGCGAAGGCGTGCATAACGCCCCTTAAATGCAGGGATCAGTACAACCTGACTTTCAAAACGTATAGAGCGCTTGTGCTGCCCTCACCATACGCTGCGCTGTGCAAGGTATGAACGCGTGCATACCGCCTCTAAGATGCATAAAGCCAACCGATAAATATGGCAGGGCTTAGTTTGGCATGAAACCTTATAGCGCGCTGGTGCTGCTCCCTTACCATACTCTGCGCTGTGCAGTCCGATGCCTCCTAGTGTGAACGACTTGAGCAGCGTCTGCTGATAGTCCAGCGGCTGCATATGTAACAGGCAGCACAAGTAGCCACAGGGGAGGACATACACTCCAACACTTGTTTGAAAGATTTGAAAGAGGCAGGATGCGGCAGTCAGTACAGCAGCTGCTGTGGCTTCAGTGAAACAGCATCTATGTATGCTGACATCAGCGGTACACATCTGATGCGCGAAGAAGTGAGAACTGCAAGCACATGAGCAGGTGCAACTGCAGCTTGACTTGCACCACATCACTTCATGTTTTGATGCAGACAGCACACGATGGTTGCAGCTGCGCTGTGCTGACACTGCAAGGATGCTAGCAGCAGTACACAGCAGCAACAGCAGCCTGCAAAACACTATCAGGCAAACAGCAGCCTACCATAGGCAGCTCCGGCATGCCCTGCTCCCCTATCTCCTCTTCTGGCGACACTTTGCGGTTTGGTCTGCCACGGGGACGTCCCCTGGTCGCTGCTGCCTCCTGCGCCTCTGCTGCTGCTGCTGCCACTGGCCTGAGTTGAACGCGACTGCCGGTGCATGACGGCAGCCTTGAACGCACTCGACACGGTTTATGTCGCACGTTTGATGCTTCTAATCTGCATTTATGCTGCTGCACGCCCTGCAGGACCCCCTGCCGCATTGTTGCTGTCGATCCTCTGGAAGCCCGTGTAGTAACAATCAAACTAATCCGAGTAGTTGCAACAAACCAATGAGATATCGATCAAGATTGAATGGGCCTCGTGTGCCTGACTTGAACGTTGAACGTGTCGCTGGAGCACTGAACACGGCCTTTCAGCATTGATCAACACATTTGCTTACAACTTCATATTGCTGGTGTTAAAGGAGTGCCAACCCGTGCTCCCACCGCCACCGGAAGGCGAAGGGTTTGACAGCTTTGGAAAGCACAGCGTTTCCGGAAGCACCTTGGCCCTGATAATGTCAGCAGAATCACAAACCCGTTATATCTGTGTATGTTAATACATAAGGCAGCACACAGGGTGTTGGTGCACACTTCTGCTGCAGCTATGGCCTCATGCTGAAGCGCAAATACTCCATCACTTGAATGCCAATTATCTGTTAGAGTCGCTTACGCATTCTTTGTTGATTGGATGATCAGGCCTGTGCCGTGCCGAGAGCAGGGTTCGCAGTGCACTTATCATTGGACAGTCGTGATGCTGTACACATTCCGATGCTTTTTACAATCTTGTCACGCAAAGCTCCAACTGTACAGCTTTGCCAAACAAAACAAACGATTGCTCATGCTCTCAGCATGTCACAGTGTCCCTGTGTCAAAGCCTTTGGCTATTTCCAGCAGGCTTGCATGCACAGTGCCGCCACCATGCACAGTGCCGCCACCGTGCACTGCCAGTGCACGTGCACTGCACGGCATGCAAAAGGTCATGCCTACATCCATGTTCACTGCCGGCTGATTCACTGCCCACTGATATACAACAGCAACAACGTCTACTAAACAACATCCAGAGAAGCCTCACCGCCTCGCTGGGTAAAAACACCAGCCAAAAACAACGCAAAAAGACAGCAAAATCCCGACCTCGACTGGCCCAAAATTGTGCGGGAATCACTACGGCACAGGCTGCCCACTAAATCTGTAGCAGCACCTGCTGGGATGCCAGCTGTCAACTTACAAATGCGATATACCACAAAACTGACAGCCGTTGCTGAACCCTGAACGTGCCTGCAGCTGCCAGGTGTAACGCAGCACCCAGGCACAGCTGCGGCCCTGCCACGATATGCAGCAAAACTTGCCTATGACCCTGTATGACCTGCTGATAAGCAGCATGTGGGCACTTTCTCCCACACGAAATGCCTGAAAAAGGATCAGCTGCAGCCAGATGAAACGAACATCTGGCAGGATGAGCCGCAGAAGAGGTCACAGCCAAAATGCTCAATCAGAGTGCTTCACTGATAGCAATATACGCATGCCATGAGATTGCAATTCTGAACTCAGCTATACAGCTCAAATAAGCTGTATTGTACTGTTAGCGATACTGCATTGACAGTAGCGCTAAAGCAACAGCTGCAACGAGCTCCATGGCTGCAGCGCAGAACTACTTTTTGAAGCCCAACCACGCAAGTGTACGCCCTTCTCCTGATGTAGAAGACAGGGCGATGCGTTGCGCGTGCAGCACAAAACCACACACACCCAGGCACATCATTGCAACATGTCATGCGACCGTGTGCCTGGCCAATGCACAAAGGCATGTGCTGTGTCATCATGTCAAAATAACACCTCAATAACACCAGTGGTGAGCTGCTACACCTACTGGCAATCGACCACTGGTGACCCTGCCCGGGTTGTCATGTTACAACACTGTCATAACAAGAAATAACAACTGTCAGGCCAGCCACGAGGCCTTGCCTTCATTACCCCTTTATACCCCTGTGTGTTTGTTATACCTATAGCACCTTCCGAAACTGGCCTGATACATGCAAGCAATCCAGGAATCACAGCTGCACAGCATGATGCTGTAGCTGAGGCACTTCAACAAGCAGCAACTGCAAGCATTGCAAGATGCCACTGCCAGTCCAGTACCCATGCAATCCAGATATCACAGTCGCACAGCACGATGCTGTAGCTGAGGCATGTGAACAAGCAGCAGCTGCAAGCGTTGCAAGATGCCACTGCAAGCCAAATGCCCGGTGCACAGCGATGCCAAGGTTTGCTTGGATCTTCAGATGCCGAATCTTCTCAGAAAAGAAGAGACCAACAACAATGCAGCTGTCGCCCAGCTAACCACACCCTGCCAATCCCCATACGCCACTGAACATCACACAACAGTAGATCACCCAGCGCATGGCACGCACCACAAGCATGTCAGCAGACTGCCAAGATCTCTGTGTTCTTATCCGGCTCCTCCTTCCATCCTTACGGCTGGCCATGCTGCCGTCAGCGCTGCCGCTGCTGCTGCCAGCACCTGCCATAAACCCTGCTACCACTGAGCCTGCTTTCCACACAAGCTCGACAGCAAAAAGGCAAACAGCAACCGAGCACGCCATGAACGGCTCTATCTCACAGCCATGTGCTTCTTCTCCTGGCTCTCCTCTTCCTTCCAATCCTCGCGACTCGCCATACTGCTGCCAGCGCTGCTGCCGCGCTTGCGGTTGATGGCGCTGGACATGCTCCTGCTGCCAGCACCAGCCATCATCTTGCTACGGCTCAGGCTGCTTTCCACGCAAGCTCCGCAGCAAACTGCCAACAGGAACCCAGCACACCATGAACGGCTCTACCTCACAGCCATGTACTTCTTCTCCTCATCCTCACGACTCGCCATGCTGCTGCCAGCGCTGCTGCTGGCCATGCTACTGCCAGCGCTGCGCTTACGGTTGATGGCATTGACCCAGCCGATCATCTTGTTCAGTGCCGTGAGGTAGGCGCGTGCGGAGCACACCACGATGTCTTCGTCAAGGTCTTGGCCTGTGATGGCAGCAGTAGCAGGAGCAGCAGCAGCAAATGATGTATTCAGCAGGCGTTGACCCAGCCGATCATCTTGTTGAGCGCTGTGAGGTGCGCGCGTGCGGAGCACACCACGATGTCTTCGTCAAGGTCTTGGCCTGTAACGGCAGCAGCAGCAGCAGCAAAGGAAGTCAGCAGACATTGACCCAGCCCATCATCTTGTTCACACCACAATGTCCTTGTCAAGGTCTTCTTGTTGAGTGCCGTGAGGTACGCGCGTGCGGAGCACACCACGATGTCTTCGTCAAGGTCTTGGCCTGTGACAGCAGCAGCATTGAAGGCAAGAGATCAGCTGCTGCTGCTGTTCCTGCTGTTTATGCAAACATTGACCCAGCCAACCATCCCGTAAGCGCGTGCAGAGCACACCACAATGTCCTCGTCAAGGTCTTGGCCTGCAATGGCAGCAGCAGCAGTGAAGGGAAGGATTAGCCTTGTTGCATCAACATGAACAGCTGGACAACAGTACAAAGCACAGCCGTACGGATGCATACACGCAGCAGGAGCAGCAGCACAAGGCGTGACGTAACAAGTACAAAAAAGAGAACGCACCTGCAAACTGCAGTGGCTTGCCCTCAACGCTGCCGCCTCCCCTCAGCTGCTGTGCAAGCTGCCCCATTGCGCCAGTGGGCTGGATCGTCGCAACCAACCTTGTAATCCAGTTGGCAGCCTTGTTGAATCAACATGTATTGCTGGACAACAGCACAAACACAGTCATACTCGTGCACACACGCAGCAGCAGCACCAGGCAACATAATCACCAGCAAAAAAACACCTGCAAACTGCAGAGGCTTGCCCTCAACGCTGCCGCCTCCCCTCAGCTGCTGCACAAGCTGCGCCACCATTGCGCCACCAGGACCAAGACAACAAATTTAATTCAACTGGCAGCCTTGTTGCACCAATATGAACAGCTGGACACAGTTCAAACGCAGCCGTACGCAATGCCATACAAACACGCAGCAAAAAGAACGCACCTGCAAACTGCAGCGGCTTGCCCTCAAAGCTGCCGCCTCCCCTCAGCTGCTGCACAAGCTCCCCCATTGCGCCACTAGCATCAAGACAACCACCAACATATACATCAAATCGGCACCCTTGTTGTTTAAACATGAACAGTTGGAAAACAATACGAAAGCAGCCATACTCATGCAGACACACAGCAGTGACAGGCAATGTCATAATCAGCAAATGTAATGAGCAAGCACACCTGCAACCTGCAGGGGCTTGCCCTTGACGCTGCCACCTCCCCTCAGCTGCTGTGCTAGCTCCCCCATCGCACCACTAGCGCTACGACAATAAACATGAACGTCAAATCGGCACCATTGTTGTACCACTATGAACTGCTGGACAACAGCACAAACACAGCGGTACGCATGCATACACGCAGCAGCGACACGCAACGTACCAAATAGCAAAACTAACAAGGAAACGCACCTGCAAACTGCAGTGGCTTGCCCTCAACGCTGCCGCCTCCCCTCAGCTGCTGCGCCAACTCTCCCATTGCACCAGTGGGCTGGATCGTCACAACCGAAGTTCCGATTGGCAGCCATGTTGTACCAACAATAAAACTGCTGGACAGCAGTACAAACACAGCCAAACGCAACCACACATGCAGCAGCACCAGGCAACGTGACAATCAGCAAACTTAATCAGCAAACACACCTGCAAACTGCAGTGGCTTGCCCTCAACGCTGCCGCCTCCCCTCAGCTGCTGCGCAAGCTCCCCCATTGCGCCAGTGGGCTGGATCGTCACGCGTGCAGTGACGGGAGCGCCGCTGCCATCCCACAGTGACTGCGCAGAGTAATCCATCAGCTGGGCCTCAACCTGCCGCAGAAAAAGTAACAGCAGAAATAACAACAAATGTGACATCAGTGATAACAATGTGCAGTGCAGTGACGGGAGCGCCGCTGCCATCCCACAGCGACTGCGCAGAGTAGTCCATCAGCTGAGCCTCAACCTGCCGCAGAAAAAGTTTAGCAGAAATAACAAGAAATCTGATGTCAGTAACGACAAATTTTCAGTGCAGTGACAGGCGCCCCGCTGCCATCCCACAGCAACTGCGCAGAGTAGTCCATCAGCTGGGCCTCAACCTGCAGCCGTTAGTAACAGTTAGTAACAGCAGAATGTGACGTCAGTAACAACGAATGTGCAGTGCAGTGATGGGAGCCCGTTGCCATCCCACAGTGACTGCGCAGAGTAGTCCATCAGCTGGGCCTCAACCTGCAGCCGTTAGTAACAGTTAGTAACAGCAGAATGTGATGTCAGTAACAACGAATGTGCAGTGCAGTGATGGGAGCCCGCTGCCATCCCACAGTGACTGCGCAGAGTAGTCCATCAGCTGAGCCTCAACCTGCCGCAGAAAAAGTTTAGCAGAAATAACAAGAAATCTGATGTCAGTAACGACAAATTTTCAGTGCAGTGACAGGCGCCCCGCTGCCATCCCACAGCAACTGCGCAGAGTAGTCCATCAGCTGGGCCTCAACCTGCAGCCGTTAGTAACAGTTAGTAACAGCAGAATGTGACGTCAGTAACAACGAATGTGCAGTGCAGTGATGGGAGCCCGTTGCCATCCCACAGTGACTGCGCAGAGTAGTCCATCAGCTGGGCCTCAACCTGCAGCCGTTAGTAACAGTTAGTAACAGCAGAATGTGATGTCAGTAACAACGAATGTGCAGTGCAGTGATGGGAGCCCGCTGCCATCCCACAGTGACTGCGCAGAGTAGTCCATCAGCTGGGCCTCAACCTGCCGCAGTAAAAGTTACAGCAGAAATAACAGTCAATGTGACGTCAGTAACAACAAGCGCGCCGCTGCCATCCCACAGCGACTGCGCAGAGTAGTCCATCAGCTGGGCCTCAACCTGCGCAGCAGAAGTAACAGCAGAGGGTGACACTAGTAACAACAAATGTGGGACGTTACATTGACTGCGCAGAGTAGTACATCAGCTGGGCCTCAACCTGCGGCCGTTGGTAACAGCAGAATGCGACGTCAGTAACAATACATATGCAGTGCAGTGGCGAGAGCCCCGCTGCCATCCCACAGCGACTGCGCAGAGTAATCCATCAGCTGGGCCTCAACCTGCCGCAGAAAAAGTAACAGCAAAGATAACAACAAATGTGACATCAGCAACAACCACCGTGATGTTACATTTCTTGATGACGAACTATCACTGCAAGGTGGCTTGGCATGCGGCAAAAAGACAGCATGCGGACTAGACAGGGACTGCCAGTGCACCACGCACAGGAGAGCCTACAATGGCCGCGAATGCTGTAGCTTGGTCCACACACAGGTTGGTAGCTACCACAAACAGGTTGGTAGCTACCACACACACCACCACACAAAGGTTGTTAGCTACCACACACACCACTACACACTGGTTGGTAGCTCGGCTATCACCATCACCACAACCAGCGGCGGCAGCCGCAGCCGCAGCCGCAGCAGCAAGTGTACGGCTGTATTTGGCTCATTGTATGCAACTGTTGAGCAGCCTCACCTGCACGAGGCTGTCTTTGAAAAGCAGAGAGAAAAAACAAGACGAATAACTAAATTGACAATCATTGTATGCAGCATTTGAGCAGCCTCACCTGCACGAGGCTGTCGATGGCCTTGAATGTGGCGTCAACAGGACCTGCGGCAGCAGCAGCAGCAGCAGTTGGAGGTCAGAAATTGCACCCAGTGGGTGTAGCGTCAATGCTCAGGCACAAGTGTCCTGTTTGCACTGACTTTGTTCTTGAAACCCACGCTGGCACAGCTGTAACATCGAGCATTTTGCACTGCACTTGCATTTGAACACTCAACGCTGTCGCAGCTGTTGCATTACAAAGCCATGTTTTCAAAGGCTGCAGGCAATTGCGGGGACTATTAGCAATGCGTGCCCATGCCTGTGCCCTAGACCACGCTGGTCATGCCGTCAGGGCTTACAGCGCCTGATGAGGTGCGTGGAGCCGTGCTGCTGCTGCTGCTGCTGCAGACATGGCCCCATACAACCAGCGTACAGCAAACTCGCGTACCTGTGCCTGTGCCCTGAGCTACGCTGGTCATGCCGTCAGGACCCTTCAGTGTAACCGCACTGGTGGGCACGTTCATTGTGCCATGCACCACCTGCACAGCACACGCATGCACAACAGCAGCAGGGCAGAAGTCAGAACTTTGAACAAACAGAGACAGCATCTCGCACAGCACTGGTGGGCACATTCAAGGTGCCGTGCACCACCTGTTTAGCAAAAGCAGCAGGGTCAAAACCTCGAGACAGCTTGTGGTGTCGGCGAGCAGACAGGTGGCCGCACCAATGTTAACAATATTGCATGAATGCAAGGCAGGGTACGAAGCAGCCGTTCGCATTACATGCGTCGGCCATGCTTGTGCTGAGTTAGGAGTTAAAGAGGGGCAGCGGCAGCTGTCGTGTGCTATTCATTTGCTATTCAGAAACAACAAGGTTAACAGCAACCTAATAGCAAGTCCAGATACAGCAAGCGAAATAAGCGAATAACTTTATTACCTGGATGTAGCCCAGCTCCCACTGGCCGTGGCCCGTCTGCTGCTCCTGGTCCAGCGTGACAAGGTCCATCAGGTCATCGTCAGTGATCGCCTTCTTCTTGTCAGCAAGCGCCTGAACGAGCAAGGAGCAACGTGCGGCAACAAGCATCGAGGCTACTATTGTTGAGTCAGCAGTGTCAACAGTGTTTACAAGAACACATGAAACATAGAACAAAAGAGCAGCACGCTGGGTCTAGATGCCAGGAGTTCCATGGCGTGACGAGGTCCATCAGGTCGTCATCAGTGATGGCCTTCTTCTTGTCAGCCAGAGCCTGCATGATGCAGTACAGGTATGCAACATCAAAGATTGCAAGATCATGGCAGTCGTATGCAAGCGAGTGGTTGCCAGCGACCTAGGAGGCGCTGCGCCGCACCTTGCAGCGCTTGAAGACGTCGTTGACCTCTCAGTGTCCTCCGCGCTGAGCCCAAAACAACCCATAGGTATGCAACAGGTCCTTGCCTGAATGCTGACTGGCCTATGTATGCCATCTCAGGCTGTAAATGGATCCTATAAGGAACACACAAACGAACGAATTACAGTTCATTAAGATCATGCCAGATTAGAGGCACTGCCGCGCACCTTGAAGCGCTTGAAGACGTCGTTGACCTCCTCCGCGCTGAGCCCAAAGCCCAGCTGCTCCAGCCGCGTCGACACAGCCTTGCGCCCACTCAGCTTGCCAAGCACGATGCTGGCTGCAGCCGCAAGAAGGAAAAGCAGACAAACAAACACGACATCAGCTTCCCAACAAGCCCTTGGCCTGTTCTGACCATTTCTGCAACTGAAGGTATTCCTCAAAGTTGGCACCAAACAGGGCAAGTAGGCAATCACAAGGCAATCACTACCGCTCAGCTTGCCCAGCACGATGCTGGCTGCGGGCCACAAAAGGGGCAGGCAGTGGACCGGCCGTGCACCAGCTTGTACGCCAAGCCTACAGTTCAATCGCCCGTATGCACTGCAAATCAAGCTTCTTGAATGTCCCAAACAAGCAGGCTGGAACCCTTCCAGAGCCAAAACACACTGACAGCCCGCTTGTGTGACGCAAAGTCTATCATATTTGTGGTGGGCTGGAGTGAATTATCATGAACATGCCACTCACTATCTTTCTGCAGGCCGATGGTCTCTGGCGTCATGATCTGGTAGGTCTCCCTGTGCTTGAGGATGCCGTCCTTGATTCTTATTCTACTACCCATTTCAGATATGAACATGCCACTCACTGTCTTTCTGCAGGCCAATGGTCTCTAGTGTCATGATCTGGTAGGTCTCCCAACGCAATTTGCTAAGTCAACACCAAGTTTTGCCAGCATTATGAATACGAACTGGACCGCAACGCCGTTCAATTGACGTAACCACTTCACAGCAAGCGTTATCTGAACGCCCATCACAAGCAGACAGGCACCCCACCAGCACCATCAAAGCACACTGACAGCCAGCTTGTATGACAGCAAAGTGCAATCTATCAGTATATGAACATGCCACTCACTGTCTTTCTGCAGGCCGATGGTCTCTGGTGTCATGATCTGATAGGTCTCCCTGTGCTTGAGGATGCCGTCTTGGTGCATGCCTGATTCGTGGCTGAAGGCATTGGCTCCAACGATTGCCATGTGCGGCTGCAGGCAAACAAACAACACAATACACGTTCAGGCCTGGAAAACTGACCACAGCACAAGCCAGCGAGCTGAAGCAACGGCAGCGGAAATGAGTGTGGTTTCATGCAGATGCACATTGTCCTGGTGCATGCTTGACTCGTGGCTGAAGGCATTGGCACCAACGATCGCCATGTGCGGCTGCAGGCAAGGACACAGCAGCAGCACCAGCAGCAGCAGCAGCAGCACCGGGAATGAGTGTGGTTTGATGCAGATGCACATTGTCCTGGTGCATGCCTGATTCGTGGCTGAAGGCGTTGGCACCAACGGTTGCCATGTGAGGCTGCAGGCAAACAAACAGCAGCGGAAATGAGTGTGGTGCATTGCAGATGCATGTTGTCTTGGTGCATGCCCCCAACTCGTGGCTGAAGGCATTGGCACCAACGATCACCATGTGCGGCTGCAGGCAAAGACACAGCAGCAGCAGCGGCGGCAGCGGCAATGGGTTTGGTGCATTGTACATGCATGTTGTGTTGGTGCATGCCCGACTCGTGGCTGAAGGCATTGGCACCAACGATCACCATGTGCGGCTGCAGGCGAAAAACAGCAGCAGCAGCAGCAGCAGCAGAAATGAGTGTGGTGTACTGCAGAGGCAGATTGTCCTGGTGCATGCCCGACTTGTGGCTGAAAGCATTGGCGCCAACGATTGCCATGTGAGGCTGCAGGTAGAGAAACAGCAGCAGAAGTCAGCGTGGTTCAATGCAGATGCACACTATCCTGGTGCATGCCCGACTCGTAGCTAAAGGCATTGGCACCAACAATCGCCATGTGCGGCTGCAGGCAAAGAAACAGCAGCAGCAGCAGCAGCAGCAGCGGCAATGGGTCCGGTGTGATGCAGATGCACATTGTCCTGGTGCATGCCTGACTCAATGGCTGAAGGCACTGGCGCCAATGATTGCCATGTGCGGCTGCATGCAGAAACACAGCAGCAGCGCAAATGAATGTGGTTCAATGCAGATGCACATTGTCCTGGCGCATGCCTGACTCGTGGCTGACAGCCATTGTGAAATAAAATGACGCTGCTGCTATGCCTGGGTGGCTACGTAGTCGTGGCACACTACCTGCACGATCATGCGGCTGCTGTTGCTGACCATGCGGCTTGCATGCTGAGAAACACACAATGCGGCCAGTTTGTGGCCGTCTTATAGCTCTCACGCAAATCAAATCCGCTGAGTCTGCACCAGCATACCTGCACGATCATGCCGCTGTGGTTGCTGTCCATGCGGCTTTGCATGCTGAGAAACACACAATGCGGCCAGTGTGTGGCCGCCTTCCAACTCTCACGCAACCCATTCCGCAGAGTCTGCGCGGCGTCTGGCACAGAGTTTGCCAGGGTTTTTGTAAAATATAAAGTCGACTTTATCATAAATCAGTAAAAACAAATTGATTTGCCACCCTACCTGCACGATTATGCGGCTGTAGTTGCTGACCATGCGGCTTGCTGGGTAGATGTGCACATTGCCTCAGCTTCGTGACCGCCTTCAAATTGTCACGCAACCATTTCTGCTGCGTATGATGGAAGGAGGTGTGGAGGCGCATGAAGTCTTCCTGATTGTCACACACACCCTCCCTTGACTTACACGGGCGTGAACACACCACATGCAGCTCATTCAGTCTGCCATGCTGAGTCTGCAGCAGCGCACCTGCACGATCATGCCGCTGTAGTTGCTGACCATGCGACTTGCAGGGTAGATGTGCACAGGCCGGATGCCGTTCCACAGACCTCCCATTGTCTCCTCACTGCAAGCGACATGACAAACAGCAGCGGCATGTTCTTGGAAGTCTGCGCATTCAGCAATTCACTCCCCCCCCCCCCCGCACGCAGTGCCATGGCCATCACGACCTGCTCCAGTGAGGCGCATGCTGCATGCCACATACATTCACTCGTTGCAAAGCAGGCGCACACAAGTCATTTGGGTCGGGTGTCTTTGCTTGATTGCTTGCTTGCAAGGGTGCTGCTGCTTGTACAAGCCATGCCCCAAACTACCTGTCACATTTGTGGCACACAAACAGCCCAAACACTCACCCGCGCAGTGCCATGGCCATCACGACCTGCTCCAGTGAGGCGTTGCCGGCGCGCTCACCAATGCCATTCACGCAGCACTCAATCTGGCGCGCACCTGCAGCAGCAGCAGGTTGACGCACACATGTCACATGTGACATGTGATAAAAGCAGAATAGTGCCAGCATACGAGACAGATAGCATGCTCCAAGCACTAACCAGCTGTTGACACTCCAGCTAAGCCAACCACCAGAACCAAGATCCACAGAGCACAACAACGAGCAGTACGCCTGCTAGGCTGTTGGCTGTTGCCAGGCCCAGGTCATCGTGGCAGTGCGTGGACATGACCACGCCCATTGGGTAACAAGGGACCGTTTGTCAAACACCCGGGCACAGCAATAACGAGACACTGCCCGCACGATGTTGATCAGCTGCAACAGATATCACAGTGCATTTGACCTTTTGCCCCAGCCACCAGCAACAGAAGCTACAAAGCTCAACAACAGCAGTAGCAACAGCAGCCAGTAGGCCCACCTGCCAGCACGCCTGCCAGGCTGTTGGCTGTTGCCAGGCCCAGGTCATCGTGGCAGTGTGTGGACATGACCACGCTGTCAATGCCCTTGGTGTTAGCCTTGATGCCTGCAGGCGGCACACACACAACAGGTTGTGCCAACAATGCAGAAACCTCATGTTGCTGGCCGCAGACAAGCACCGCTATGCTGAACTTTGACTGGATCGCCATCCTGCGTCGGACTGGCACTTCAGCCATCATTACCACAAAATCAACAACGGTCAACGCCAGCTACCACTGCCGAGTGATATCGGCTGCTGCTGCTGCTCATGGCAGCAGCTAGCTGTCAGCAGCACTTCAAGCTGCTGCTGCTGCTGCTGTCGGCAGCACTCCATGCTGATGCTGCTGCTGCTGCTGTCTGCAGCAGTTCATGCTGCTGCTGCTTCAGCTGTCGGCAGCACTTCAACCTGCTGCTGCTGCTGCGCCTGATGCTGCCAGCTCTCACCTGCCACCAGCTGTGAGTACTCATGCGGCATGGACCAGCCAACGGTGTCAGGGATGTTGAGCGTTGTCGCGCCCGCCTTGATGACTTCACCAAGAACCTCGTACAGGAACTCAGGGTCAGACCTGCACAGGGTGCAAGATATAGATATGGCAGGCAGCATTTCTATTTAGGTTCTGTTTGGAACACCCGAGTGGTGCCCGCCTTGATGACTTCACCCAGCCCCTCATACAGGAACTCAGGGTCAGACCTGCACATGGTGCGAGACATATGGCAGCAGTGCAGGTTTGGTCAAGTGAAACGCCTGGGTGTATGTGCCCGCCTTTGGAAAGACATCAGCATATCAATGTTGAGTTCCAGCTGTGTTGGCGTTCGGGAATTGCTGAAACTTTCGAGCAATGCACATGCCTTCAACAACTTTGCCCAGTTGCCTAGCACCTCACACAGGCATTCTGACAAGCCTGAAGCCCAAGCTTGTCAGCGCTGTCCCCCCACCTGCTGGCGTCTTCCGCGCTATAAATGCCCCATGGCGTCAGCCCCCTGCATATGCCCTGGCGGTTTTGCCCCCCTCTCCCCCCCCTCCACACACACATACACATGCCCTAGCGCTTGTGCGCGCACCTGCTGGCGTCCTCCACGCAGAACTCGATCAGCATATCACTGTTCAGTGCCAGCTGTCTTGGCGTTCAGGACATGCTAAAACAGTTGCCCACCTGCTGGCGTCCTCCGCGCAGAACTCGATGTCGTAGCAGCCCATGGACTGCAGGTGCTTGCAGGCAGCAATGGCGTTCTCAATCACCTGCAGCAGCAGCAGCAGCAGAGAGTCATGTGAAGCTGATGCACCATTTCAAGTCCAAACCTCGCTAGCACCAACTGCACACAAGGCCATTTGTTTGCTGTATCCCCAGCTTAGACAATCATGTGACGTGGCTGCAGCAGCTTGTGCTCCATAAGGATTGCAACAAGCAAACAGCAAGCGCATAAAACAGTGGCACCACCACACACATGCCATAGGCAAGCCCACCTGGTCACGTGTCATGTGCAGCTTGTGCTTCATGTGGGGGACAAACGGGATGAGCGTACATACCAGCCAAACACAGCGGGAACAGCCCCCCTGATCACATGTCATGTGCAGCTTGTGCTTCATGTGAAGACACAACCTTTCCAGCACCAACTGCAAACACACCCGTTCAAATGCATCTATTCTCCCACTATGACATCCCCAGCTTACACAACCTTGTGTCGCAGCTGCAAGAGCGTGTGCTGCACAAGGATTGTGACAAACAGACAGCATGCGCCAAATAACCATCACACCAACAGAATGTTGATGATATCAAATCTCAAGGGGCAGCCTACCTGGTCGCGTGTCATGTGCAGCTTGTGCTTCATGTGGATCTCTGACGTTGCCAGCACCATATGCACGCGTGGGCGCTGCGCATGACGCACAGCCTCCCATGTGCGCTCAAGGTCCTTGAACACAGTGCGGCCCATGCCACAAATGACCGGCACATAGCCATCCTCCTGCACAGGCAATGCATACTGAGATCGATTTTGAAGTTGGTTGGCCCATGCCACAGACCGCTGGAACACACCCATCCACCTCCTGCAAGCATGCAGCAGCAAGGCAGCAGCTGGATCAGCATAACTTGTGCGCTCTAGATCTTTGGCCGCTGCGCCGTTCATGCCACAGATTCATGGCTAGTTTCAGTCAGTGCATCAAATGGGATGTTAGTCTGTAACGTGCAGCATCCTCCACCGTTGTACTGCACCTGCTGCAGTGCGATAAACATTAACAACATATATAACACATAATCAAGTAGCAGCAGCTGCTCACCTGCACCTCATTTCCGACCTCCATAGCAATCTGCTTCACCGCTTCAAAATCAGCGGGTGAGGACACCGGGAAGCCTGCCTCAATGACATCAACGCCGAGCTTAGACAGCTGGCGCGCAATTTCAAGCTTCTCACGTGCAGTCAGTGTGGCGCCTTGCAGGGAAAAAAGGGCGGGAAGGCCAGGGGAAGGCAGACAGGCAGCAACAGCGCAGCATGAGTGACGGGCTTGCTGTGTTGCTATGTTGCTCGAGCACAGCTGGCGCGCAATCCAGCTTCTCGCGTGCAGTCAGCGTGGCACCTTGCAGTAAAAAGGGCGGGGAGGCAGCGACAGGCAGCAACCGCGTAGTGTGAGACGGTGCAAGTAAATAGGTGTCACGTTGAACACCACCATGAGGTGATCGCGCCAGCTGCTTGCAAACCTCACGCGGGCCAACTACTACTTGCCGGCAAGCAGCAACGCAGCGCATTAGCATCAAGTATGCTGGCTGTGAGCTGGCATGTGTGCGTCTACAGCTGCGGGCTACAGGCAGCCAGCTGATGGCACGGCAAGGGAGCAGCTGCTGCAGCGCGACTCGTAGCAAACATTGCGCAGGCACATTGCCAGTTGCTGTCGGCTACTCATCTCAGCTGCTGTTGGCTACACATCTCAGCTGCAGCTGCTGTGAGTCAAGCTGCTGATGCTCAGCCGCAGCTACTGCTGCTGAATCAAGTGCTGACCTGGCGACTGCTCTCCATCACGCAGCGTGGTGTCCAGTACTCGAACGTAGTTGGGATCGCTGATTCTGTTCGCCAGGTACTCAGGCCGCTTGCGGTCCGTTTCAGGGCCGTTAGCAGTCTGGAAACTGTGCAAGCAAACCATCAGAGCAAAAACAGCAGCAGCAGTAGACAGAGACAGCAGCGTGTGAGGCAGACGGCAGCATGCGGCCTGACAGAGCGGATATTGACTGACTCCGGTGTGAGTTGTGGCTGAAGCGCTAGAGTGGATGGCGATTGCAGCCTGTGGCAGACTGTCGAAAGAGGCCCGACAGTCCCGCAACAACAGCGGCACAGCATTGTGTGCCACGGAGCTCTGATCATCTCACCGCACTACATGTGTTGACCTATGACCAGAATGGAGCGTTGGTACCACCAAACGCCTAGATCCGGCGTGCAGCGAGCAGAGTGGCTGCATTGCCATGGCTTCGGGTCACGTTGATTGTGGCTGCTGGCGTACGCTTGGCTTTTCAAGCAGGCCGGATAAACACTTGAAATATTTTTGTGGTCAGTTGTATTCAGAGCTTAGCCAGGGGCTGAAGCCGTTGAAGTATGGATTCAGCCAGATTCGACACCGACAAAGGTGTTGCTCTGCTCTTTTAGCTGGACTGAGACCTAATTCAGCATCAAGTATCTCGTGTACTCTTTTTCGTCGACAGCTGATGCACAGCAACAAAAACCTGCTGGGGCACCCTCGGCCCCACTAGGAGAGTTGGACCAGTGGCAGCATGCCGACTGCTAGGGTGTCCTTTCCTCAGAAGCCCACTTGTGTTATTACCAAGCTACATATGTCGGCATCTGAGGCAGTGTACGCCTGGCTTCTGAAGTAGCTGAGCAGGTCATTGGTCACTGCAGGGTCACATGCAGCAGCACAGTCTCGGCCACGTTCATGCACGCCAAACTTGCCGGTCCAAAACAACCGAGTGGAAAGCAACAGAGACTGCAGGTGGCTGTCTGCAGCATACACGGCATTGCCATTGGCCTCAAGCAGCTTCTCTGTGCTGATCAGACATGATGTGACAACTGCAGATGTGCAACATGCTGCTCTATGACTCTTCAGTTGCATAGCTGCAGTCCAAGATGTGGGACTGTTTGAGCACAGCACAGTGCTGCCCATTTGGGCTTGCAGTGCTGCTGTGGCTAGGCCCAACTCTGGGTTGGGCCTTAGTGGAGCTGATCAGACACACGACTTTTGCGGATGGTGTGAAAAGGTTGTGATCAAATTTAACTGCTTGAGGGGCCCGGATCGAGGCAATCATGGCCTCCCAGCATATCAGAACCGACTGTGATTTGCTGGTCAGAGGATGACTGCGGTGGTGGGCCCAAATCCCAGCCCAAGTACCCAAAAAGGCTCGGAAGATTACTGAAATTATGTTTGGTTGAATGCTTTGACACCCCCGTGCCCCCATTCGGCTTCGTAACGCTCAAAAGGAGATATGCCATCCGGAGTGTCAGTCGTCAGGGACCGCAACCACAACCACGCATACAGTGCAAGCACCACTGTGCCTAGCCTAGCTGAGAGCAAGAATTAGTGGGGTTATATTGCATCCAAAGGGCGTGGTGACCTGCAATTACCAGCAACGCACTCACCACCCCGCCTTCTGGCTGCTTGCCTCTGAAAGCCCGCATAATCACCTGATCGGTCAGAAAATAAAAACTATGTGTTTTAACCCGCCTATGAGCGCTGCGATTGGCGCAGCAGCCCTTGCTTCAGCTGGGTTGCTTGCGAAGCGAGGCAGGCCGTTCAGAAGCTACAGCATGTTCTTATACTTTGCTGTTATGGAGGTACGAAGAACATGCACAGCAGTGATGCCTGCAACAAGTCGCTCAGACAGTTCGCGGGCTTGCAGGTTGTGGGTTGACAATGCTCTAACCTCTTTTCTCCATCGCTCGCGTTTGCGCCGCTGCCTGTAGTTTCTACAAATCGCGCAGTATTCAGTCGCCGGGCAGTGTGACAGCAAGCTCAACCAGGCAAGTGGGCAAGTTGCTGACAGCTTCCAACAACAGCAGCAAAACAGCAGGGCAACAACCTTGCTGCGGCCATGCGCCAGGTGGCTTTGGCAGCCATGATGGCACTGATTCAGTGACAACATGACAATTGGTGTCACTTGATCTGCCAGTTCCTGTTGTAGCTGTTGGTGCTGCTTACATCATCACTGTCCTCAGAGCAGCGTTGTTGCAGGATGCCTTCTGTGCAAATCCTAATGTTGTACGCCGCGTGAGCAGGGGCGAAAACGGCATGCTACATACATAATCACTGCATATCAGCTTTAACAACTGCCATCCTGCCTTTTTTTGCTCCGGAAACATCTTCCTGCAAGCAGGCGTTGACCTGGGCAGCTTATGTACATGTAGCGTTTCAGCCGCTGGTGGTCAACTTCTACTTCCTATGGGGGCAGGTGGGCATCCAAAATGTGTTATTCAGCAGCAGTCTTTCAGCAGCAGTGGCAGCAGTGGCGCCACTGATTGATTTGCTTGAACGGCTGTTCCATGCCGAGCAGCACGAAGCAGGGTGCTGATGGAGTAGTAGTAGTATAGTAGTAGTAGAAGTAGTAGTAGTAGTAGTAGTAGTAGTAGTAGTAGTAGTAGTAGTAGCGGCAGCAGCAGCTCAGCGACAGCTTTCAGTACTCGTATGATGATACGGGTCTGGGCGCATCATGGTTCACAGTGTGGTTAAAGCGGCAGCACTTACGGAGTTTGAGTATTGGGTTCAGCTGAAAAGAGTGCCGCGCTTCTGTTCCACAAACCCAATGGTGTTGGATTTGTTCAACAGAAGCGCGGCACACATTCCAGCTGAACCAAATACTCAAACTCCATAAGTGCTGCCTCTTCAACCACTCTGTTAAGCAAGGCAGTGCTGCCAGCAAAAACGGCAACAGCAGTGACTGATATGGCAGAAGCTGCAGGGCATTGCTGCCAGTGGACATTCCCGTGTTGACCTCCTGTGACGTGTCATCAGTGATGGCTGAGCTGGCTGCTCATTAGTTGCTCCTGGCAGCACATGTGCCTAGCAATAGCAGCAGCAGCAAGGGTCAGCTGCAGCTGCATGCTGTTTGCCTTGTGCAAGTGCGGGCCAGATTGTCTGCATGCTTTTGCTGGTGCAAGAGGGCAGCTGTGAACTACGCAGCCAATACAGCAGTGCCGGCACTCACAATACAGGCATCCTGCTGTGACAGTAGACATAACCTCTGCTCCAACAGTTCTGCGGTTTGCTGCAAGGATATTAGGCAGCACTGTCGGCAGCTCGCAGCATGCTGGGTTCGCGGGGAATGAGCGTACGTTGCAGCACTCTCTCCGACAGCGAGTGACGCATGAAAGGACTTCACAGCAACGACCAACAGTAGCGGGGATCTGTAGTTATTGGCAGTGCAGAGCTCGTCATCTGTGCAACCCGCTGGCAGCATTGCAACAGCTGCGTCAGCACACCGCCATGTTGGACTTTCACACTGTTCAGGGGTGCTGCCGTAGCAACTGGCGGCAGCAGGGCTGACATACACAGCAGCTTTTCAGCAAGTTCTGGCACATGCCCACCTGCAGCCTACAGCACTTCCAACCATCACAATGTCAAGCACTTCGAACCTTCATCTCATGCATGCCGTAATATACATGCCGTCATAACTCTGTTGCTGCTGCTGTTGCGCGTCTGTCCTGCAGAGGAACCCGCACCCGGAGGTTGGCTCGTTTGTGATGAAGCTGTGCCTTGGTGCTGCTGTGCTGATGCTGATGCGCACGCCAGTGCTGCCGCTGGCACTGCTGGGTGACTACTTACACACGTACTTCCCAGACATACCAACCAGCGACACATACGGCAAGGTGCGCGACCTTGCTTTTGCCTGGTCTCCTGAATGTGTGCAAATTTGTTCTTTGACATGCAGCATGGTGATTACGCGGACAAGTATCGCCTCATAAAGACATGCACGCAGATTCAGAGAGCGCCAGATAGATGAAAGTACGCGTGACCAGGCGTGTTTTGACAAGTAGCAGCCTGCTGGCAGGCAGCGGGTGGCAGACTGCAGCGGTGATTGAGAGCGTGTACGTGTGCTTCCCAGAATCCTCAATTGCGCAGCTCTCGTGACCCTGCACACTGGCATTCATGCATGTTCATGCCACCTGACGTCTCATTTGGGGTGTGATGTTGTTAATTGCAGCACTGCCATTACATGGAGGCGTTCTGCGGGGAGCGTGCCTGCTCCCTCAAGGGTAGTGCATGGGACCACATCAGCTGGAGCTTGCCGCTGGCACCTACCACGTACTTCCTGCCATCTTCCTTCATCCATTTCTTCATGTTCTTCGTGCCTACTTTGGCAGCTGGCGACAACGTGAAGCGGTTACTGATGATCACGACGATCTTCATCGGACCGCTCGCCTGCATGGCGATTGCCGCGCAGGAGATGTCGACGTATGTCTTCGAGTGGGCGACGATCTGGTGCTTCTTCGCAGCAGTCCAGAGCTTCTGGGCGGTTCTGGTAGAGGTAGTGTGGTATAAGAAGCGGTTCATAGCAGCAGACGCAGAAGAGATGGCGCAGGTTGGAAAGTGGGCAAAGTACTCTAGGGTCAACACAGGATCAAAGCCAGGCACGCCGACAGTGACAGCAACAGTTTGCATGACTGCAGACAGCCGTAAGCTAGACTAGACAGGCGGCTGCCACTGTGATGGTGATGGATGTACTTCGTCAGGTCAGAAACATTCACTTGTTATAGGATTTGTGTGTGTTGGTAGGGTTTTTGTGCTGTTCTAGGGTTTGCGTCACGGCGCAGAGCTGTGCTGCGAAGCACTGCTCGGTGGCCTGTTGGCCAGGCCATGTGTAGGCGAAGCACGGCTGATGATATTGATTAGCATACCTTGATGCTGGTTTTGGCGTGGTTGGTGCTGCTTGTGTGCTGCTGTTGCTTTTCCAGCGTGATAGATAGAGTGCAGTTAGCGTTTTCTGTTTTGGCAGTGGAGTTGTGCAGCAGCTACGGTTGCGGTACAAACTGCATTGCTTTGGGCATACAGAAAGCAAAGTGTGAGCTGCATTGTGAAGCTTCTTACCAGGAGCCTTGTAGTGCACATGCACACCACGGGAATGCCTGCATTATGCAGTCTGACTGTCTAGCTTGTGCAACTGCAGCTTGATGTCAGCAACGCGTGTTGCTGCAGGTTTTAGCCAGGGGTTTTACTATATACCCTCTGCCAAAGGCGCATGTTGGAAGCACTGCTGCAGATATTGTCTGCCCCTGCCCCCGCCATCTTACGGCCAGTCTGCGTTGTTATTGTACATGTTTTTTGCTTGTGCTGTGTGTTGATGCTATGGCTTAATGGGTGACATGATGATGATGATGATGATGATGGTGGTGATGATGATGATGATGATGTTTTTTGCTTGTGCATAATAACGAGTGCATTGTCCAGCACTGCAGATTGTGTCTGCTGTGGGGTGACGCTCACACAACGAGCTCCTAGCCAGTGATGCTGGCTGAACGGTTACAGCGCAGCTAGCAGCCCTGCTACTATAAGCTGCGCTTCCACCGCCCCGGCAGACACGCATAGAGTCGAGCACTGGCGTGTGTTTTCAGTGGATTTGTCTCACTGCATTGATCCGCTGGCGAAGCGCTGTGGTCTTGGTACACATGATCTGCGACGGATCTGCAAAGCCAATCGGTTTACGGATAGCGTGCCCATGATCCTTTGGGTTGGTTGCTTCGATGTATGCATGCGTGCAGGTACAGTTGAGATGCCTGGCTGCTACTGATGCTGCCAGCAACAGGCTGTTAATCAATCAATCAATCAATTGATCAATCAATCAATCAATCACTTTGCGGGGGTGGCGACCTTGGAGGCCAGTGCGCGTCAAATAGCCAAATCTACATCTTCAACCATCACAACAACCATTTCAAGCGACACCGGCTGCTGCAGACGGTGACCAGCGCTCAGCGCCTGCCTTTGCGTTCGAACTTTCAGTTCGAATTTTTTTTGCTCCCAAGGCGCGCCTACGGGCGCGCTAATCTCTTTAAACCGTTGTCTACATGATGCTTGTGAAGTAGGGTGGCGTGCAGGGAGCGATCAGTGGACTTCGGGCACAGGGCAGCAGGCACTACATCAACTACACTGAATCCGACGCCACGCTTGAGGCGATGCTATGCTGCTTGGACTTTAATATAAGCAGAATGGTCCAATGGAACATGTGATTGGCATTGGCAATGGCTGCAAGGGTGTCAACGTGCTAGGGGGAGCACGCCCACTACAACGGTCACTGCTGGGAGCAGACGGATTGCCTGGCGAGCTACTGTCACCGGGAACTCCAAGTGGGGTCACATTGCACTGAACGTGATGCAATGCATGCAGCGTGCCTTTGCAGATCGCCTGTCTTCCAGTACCTACCAATTCTGCAGCAGCAGCAGCAGTAGAACAGCATGCCTGCATATGCATGAGCAGCACAGCAGCAACTGTCAGCAACATTTGCATCTGCGAGCAACAGCACCAGTATATCACACACAGCATATCATTACACCTACCAGCCGTGTGGCCGATCCTGTGGCAGGTGTCTTGTTGTGTGCGATGTGGTGTGATGTGGCTGCTGCTACATTTGTGATTGTTGTTGCGGTTGCCAGTGTTCTTGCTGTTTGTGTGGTTTGTGCCTGCCGCCCACCCTGCCGCCCCTACTTCACAAGCTTTTGCTAAATATGACACAGGACCACAGGACGTCTCAGGAACAAAGCCTGGCAGTGCAGGCCAGCAGGGCCACGGGGGCCCCTGCAGGCCAGCGGCCAGCTCCTGGCCCCTGTGGTCCTGTGGCTCGCCTGTCCAGGCATTATGTGGTGATTAATGGCGCAGGCCATCCAATCACTGACCCTCGCTTTGGCTCAGGCCCGTCATCTGCCCCTGTATGCCCTGATCCTAACACACATGTGTGGCTGCAGGGTGCATGGCATAAAGTGTTCACTGAAACATATGCTGCCGCCGCAGGTAGATCTGTGGACACACCCTTGACCGCGAACCGTACGACCAGCGTTGCCGCGCTTTCTACTAACCCCGAAAACCCTGCTGCAGCTGCTGCTCCCCCTGCCGCTGCTCGTGTTGTTGCTGCTGCAACACCTGGTGCCCCTGCTGCAATTGAGGCTGAGCCGTCCAGCCGACCGAGTCCTGGGTCTAGCCGCGCCCAGACTCGCCAAACCAGGGATGAGAACAGTTGGGGTTACCAGGTGAAGCTGTTTGGCCCGCGCAGGACAGCTACCACCATCAACCAGGTGCGGGCGGCAGGCATGAGTGCAATTGCGCAGATGTCAGCAGAAAATGCACCACGTGACTTGCTCATTGGCAGAGCATTTTGGGCAGGAGAGACAGCTGTTGTGTTCACTCTGCCATCGTCTGCAGTGCGCCAGCTGACAGCCTGCATGGTAGTTATGCTGAAGCAGCAGCTTCAATGTGTGCTGCACTGGCGCGCTGTGTTCACTTTCAACGGCATGGTTATTCTCAGCGCACGTGGGGCATATGCAGGCCTCTCCCAGGTTGGCCGGCGCGAGCAGCAGTGCGCCGGCCTAGTGCTGTCTAACCGTTATGCTGCTCTTGAGCCTGATGCTGAGCTGTACACAGATGATGAGGATGAAGAGCTTGTCCCTGCGTCAGAGGAGGAGGAGGAGGAGCTTGTTCCTGCGTCAGATGACGAGGAGCAGCTGCCCAGGGGCACACAGCCAGCAGCGCCTGCTGCCGGGGGTGCAGGCCAGCAGCACGGTCGCAGGCACAGCCAGCGCAGCAGCAGGGCATCCAAGCAGCGCCGCCACCGCCCCAGCAGGGCACCTGTGCAGCCGGGTGACAGTGGATTGCTCTGTGGCGTGCTTAATGTAAATAACATGCCAAAGTCTGGGTTGAAGTTGGTTGAAATTCACCACCTGCTTAAGGAACCCCGCTGTGACATCATGGGCTTCGTGGAGACCAAGGAGGCGCAGGGAAAGCAGCTGCCTGCAGATCACATCCCTGGATACACATACATTAGTAAGCCCAGGGTTGTGCGGGCAGGGGAGCGTGCTTCTGGGGGTGTTGCAGTTGCTGTGCATGCCTCTGTTGCAAACGCGGTGAAAGTGTATGACTTTACTGACCAGCAATACGACGAAGCGCTGTGGCTTGTGATGCCAGGGCAAGGGGTGCACGCAAGCTCTTCATTGGGGTGGTTTACATGCCTGATATGGGCAAGTCTGCATCAGTGAGGAGTGCTGCTTACTCAGCGCTGCAGGAGGACCTGGAGTACCTGTCTAGCAGGGGATCTGTGTTGGTGATGGGTGACTTTAATGCACGGGTTGGACGGGCATCTGGCCCAGCAGAGCGTATTGGCATGCATGGTGAGAGCACCGTCAATGACAACGGCCGCCTGCTCCTCTCATTGCTCAACACTGTCAACCCTTAATTAACTGATTGAATCAGGTCTTCAGACGACGATATCCCATCGACTGACTATCCTGACATCGACGCCATACCCGCCGCCGCCGCCGCCGTACCAACAGCCACAGTTGGGCCGCATACTGTGGGTGCTACTGACCACCTGCCTGTGTCTGCCCGCATTGTCAGGCCTGTGGTACGCCGCCCTGCAAAACAGGTTGTGCTGCGCCCCAACGCACAGCCCAAGGATTTCAGGCTGCAGAATGGGGAGCAGTCAGCGGAACTTGAGGCATATCAGGATGCTCTGTCGCAGCTTGGTGCAGCCTACACAGCCACGGTCACCACTTTGCAGCAGCAGGCTTCTGCAGGCTCAACTACAGCACCTAGTGCAGTGCAGCAAGCGCACGAGCAGATGCTAGCAGCACTTCGTCATGCTGTCAACGCCAGTTTTGGCTACAAGAGGGTTTGGGTTGGCAAGTCCTTCCCATGGTGGACTCAGGAGCTCACAGATGCTGTGGAGGACAGGAAGCAGGCTTACCTGCGCTACAAGAACTCAGGGCTTGTAGCAGATTGGGCTACTTACAAGCAGCAGCAGAAGGCTACTACACAGCTGGTCAAAGCAGCAGAGAAGCAGTACAAAGAGCAGTGCCAGCATGCCATTACTTCTGCATACACAAATCGCATGAATGACGACAGCCTGCTTGGAGAGAAAGACATGTGGCAGCTTGTGCGTCGTCTGTGCCCTAAGCATGTCAGCGAGGCAGTTTACAGCGTCATGCAGCATCCATCTGGGCATGTGGCATCTACCCCAGCTGAGAAAGCTGATGCTTTCCAGTGTCATTATGAGCGCGTTGGCAGCCATGCAGCATTTGCTTCCTCCAACCCCCAGTTTGACGCTGCACACATGTCTTGTGTTGCAGCCAATGTGCAACAGTATTTCCAAGACTCTGCTAACTCCCCTGCCACCCCGCTGGACCTGCCCATCACTGCCGCCGAAGTTTCCGACTGCCTGCAGAGGCTGCGCACTGGCAAGGCCGGCAACCCGGCTGAGGAGGGCATTGTCAATGAGCTACTCAAGTATGGAGGCAGCACGGCCGCAGATATGTTACTGCAGTACTGCAATCTGATGTGTCAGCTTGAGCAGGTGCACCAGGTGCCAGGTACGGTTGTGAACATGCCCAAGAAGGGTGACCTGACAGACCCCACCAACTACCGTGGTATCACCCTGCTTAGCGTGCTTTACAAATTTTACACCAGCGTTCTCAACCAGCGCCTCATCAACTTTACAGAAGGCAAGTCAGTGGCGGAGGGCACGACACAGCAACGGCAGCAGCAGCAGCAGCAACAGCAGGCGCAACAGCAGCAGCAGCAACAGCAGGCGCAACAGCAGCAGCAGCAGGCACGTCAGCAGCAGCAGCAGCAGCAGCAGCAGCGTGTAACTGCTGCTACAGCAGCAGGAACGCCGCTGCTGCACGAAAGCCAGAACGGCTTTCGTCCCAAGCGCAGCTGTGCTGACCACCAGAGTGTGCTCAGTGAGGTGTTGGGTGGGAGGAAAGCTGAGGGGAAGGATTCTTATGTGCTGTTTGTTGGCACCTATAAGGCTTTCCCAACAGTGTGGCTTGATGGGCTCTTTCAAAAGCTGTGGGACAAGGGTGTGCGTGGAAAGATGTTCCGTGTACTCTACAACTTGTATCAGGGTGCGCGCCGTGTGGTGTCTCACGAAGGTCATGTCACTGAGAGCTTCACATGTGACCTTGGTTTGCATGAGGGCGATGTTATTTCCCCCACGCTGTACCTGTACTTCATTGATGATCTGCTGCATGAGGTGCATGCAAAGCACCCTGGAATCACCCTTATGGGCCCTTGTGACGAACCTGCTGGTCAGGTTGTGGCAGCCATGCAGGCTGATGACTTTGTTGCTGTGTGCGGATCTCTGGCTGAGGTTCGGGCTGTGGCTGCAACAGTTTATGAATACAGTTGTAAGTGGCGGTTCAAGCTGAATAGCTTGAAGTCTGCTGTCATGCATGTCTCACCAGCTAGACAGCCCAGCCAGTTGGCTGATTCTGGCATCGTTTGGAACGGTGTGCCTGTGCCTGTTGTATCAGAGTACTGCTACCTTGGCCTGTGGTTCAACAATGCCTGCAACTGGAATACGCACTTTGTGAAGATGTTGGCAAAAGTGCATCGTGTGAAGGGTGGGCTCATGCCAGTTTGGAAGAGCCGGCTCATCAGCGTGGAAGTAAAGCGTATCATTCTGCTTACATGCGTGCGCCCGATTGTTGAATATGGCAGTGAGGTCTGGTTTCCGTCAACTGCAAGGCAACTGCAACAGATTGACAAAGTGCAGACTGACATCATCAAGTGCTCAATGCGTTGTGGCAAGGAGCGCCCTTGCACTTCACTTGTTCTGGCTGAATGGGGTGTGAAGCCATTGCACATGTGGCTTCATCAGAGGGCGATGGAGTATTACTTTAGGGTTCAGCGTATGCAGAAATGTCGGTTGCCACATTAGGTGTTTTCAGCTGAGTGGAAGCGCCCTAGTGGTGCTGTTGCGGTGACACCTTGGCATAAGTATGTGCAGAGTTTGCTTTGCAAGTATGGTGTGGATGTTGAGGCGGCGGCTGATCGAGCTAATGCGTGCAAGAATCACATCAACCGTCAGGTCAGGAAGCTGCATGCAGACAGAATTGTTTGTGAATCACTGCAGCACTCTACTTTGAGCCGTTACATCACGCGTGTGCACCCTACACATGCTGATACCATGCGTTTTAAAAGGGCTAGGCCCTTTTTGTGTTCTGGTGCGCCAACGCGTGGTATTGAGTTGCTGATGCGTGTCCGAATGGGCTGTCTTTGCGTGCATGAGCGTACCAGTCGTTATGGTGGCAGCAGAGCTGATTCTAACACAGCATGTCCTGCTTGTGGTCAGGGTGTTGAGTCTTTGTCACATCTGATGTTTGATTGTCCCGCCACTTCTGCTCAGAGGGATACTATGCTTGATGAAATTCGGTCTGTTTTGCGTGATGTTGCTGGCGGCGCTGAAAAATTGCGCAATGTGTTGTCGTTG
Source organism: Tetradesmus lagerheimii (assembly GCA_902809745.2). Lineage (NCBI taxonomy): Eukaryota > Viridiplantae > Chlorophyta > Chlorophyceae > Sphaeropleales > Scenedesmaceae > Tetradesmus > Tetradesmus lagerheimii. The sequence goes on along the minus strand of CADDIJ020002565.1, from coordinate 70,808 downwards.
ACTGATGCATCCACCAAGTTGTAGCGTTTTGTTTCTGATGATATTTGGGGTAGTAGGGGGGTGTGCCGAGTGATATCTAGGAGCATTGCTGAGTATCTTGTCCAAGCTTGGGATGTGCGTAATAATTGCAAACACAATGGAGCAGTGCTCCCTCTTTCTTCCGCTCCTGAGGGGCGCGGGGCCGATGGCGTTGATGCTATGGCTTAATGGGTAACATGATGATGATGATGACTGTGGGGTTCCTGGCGATAGATGATGATCACGACTTGCCTGCAGTGTCGACAGCAGCAGCTGTCATCCAAGCGGTATCATTTGCCTTTCTGACAGCTTCTGCCCGCTCTGCGAGCTGTGCAAACGATTGCATATGAGGTGCTTATTCATTGAGCGGATTTCGAAGCCTAGACTTTGCCGCCAAAAATGCGCGGGTGCATGACGTGGCGCTCCCGAGTTGTCGCACTTACTGGTATTACTGGTAGAACCTGTACTGACTACTCTCATGCCAGGGTATATCATACCTTCCCGCAGACATCATGATGCTGCTTCAACCCGCCCACGTGCCGGGGTACACTTGCAGCTTGCGTGCAGCGCCACCACGCCAGAAACACCCAAAGCCGGTTGCCCGTGAGCACCGGATGGACAGAACCCATTGAGGAGCCGGTGCGTAAGGTTGGGGTGAACGAGAGAAAGTTGTTATTGCTTGTTTGAGCAGCAGCACTGTTGCTGGAATTGTTACCGGGTTGACATGCTGGCGGCGTCCACGCAGGCCTCTCACAGCACATGCCGTTGGCACAAACAGATGCAACTAGCGAAATACTCCCTACTGTGCAATATGCTGCACATGCAAATGCAACAGCGTCACGGTGCTGTGCTGAATGCTGTACATCATTCTGTCGACACAATGTCCCGGCAAACCAAACGCAACGCCTGTCCTCTGCCAACAGGCATCAGTGGTTGTCAGCATGACTGTACTCAACATACACAAACTGATCTACCTGCTTTGCTGCTGCAGCTGCCACTGCTGCCGCAACAGCAGCACCAACCCCCAGGAGCACCGCAAACACAGCAGCAGCACCAGCAGGCAGAACAGCAAGACCTGCTGCTCCTGCTGCTGCTGCTGCTGCTCCAGCTGCTGCTCCTGACTGTGCAGCACCTGCTGCAGCTACTGCAGCAACCAGCTGCGGTAGCACTGCACCAGCCAGCACGCCAATGCAAGCAGCAGCCAGTGCAGCAGCTGCTTTCTGAGCTGTCTGCATCTTCTGCTGCAGCGCCTGCAACTCTTTTTGACAAATGCTGCAGTGCTTTGTGTGCTGGTTCAGGCGATCGTTGATCTGCTGCTTGGTCGAGCGCTGTCCTGGTGGCTTCAGTAAGGTGAAGACAGATGCTGCTGTTGGCGAGGAGGAGTCTGTGGGGTCCAGCTGCTGCTGCAGTGCTGCATCTGCCCAGCGGCGGCCTGCAGATGTGCATGCAGTGCAACTGCTCGTGTTACTCTTTTTTTGTCTAGTAATCGGTGCTCCATATGCCTTGACTACTCTCCATGCGCAACAGCAACCCGGTGGGTGGAGGGCAAGCACTAGCCAGTGACAACACATCAGTGCTGACAAGCGCTGACAAGTGCTCGTCATGACAAGGCACACATGCAGCATGGATGCACACTGAAGTCCCTCGCAAGCAGTACTCGGGCTGATGAACTGCACACTGCATGCGAGCCTTCTGTGCTGACAGCAGCAGCAGGCATGCACAGCCTGCAATGTATCAGCCAATCCCGTACCTGCAATGATGGCGCTGTCGCAGGACACTGGCGAGTAATACTCCTTGGGCCAGCTGCCCCTTCCACGCCTTGCCAGTTCAATATCTTGCATGTGCAGGAACGCCTGGGGTGGCGCAGCAGCAGCAGCAGCAGTTACACTGCAGTCAGTGACACTTAGATGACAGCGCATACAACTTGCTGCATGTGTAGGAACGTCTGGGGTGGCGCAGCAACCAGCAGCAGTGGCACTACATAGAGTGGCACTTGTTTGACTGCACACAGCATCCTGCATGCGCAGGCTTGCCTGCCATGGTGTAACAACTGGAGCAGCAGCAGCAGCAGTAGCACTGCATTCAGGGTCATCATCGAGGCCTGCACACTGCAGAGAGAGCAAGCCGGCCCGCACGGTGCACAACAGACAGAGCATGATGCTGTAGCAGCTGCACGGGATAGCTAGTAGCTGGCAGCATCACATACATCATCTGGCTAGCTAGCAGCTGCTGGCTGCTGCTGGTGAGCTTATAGAAGGCAGGTCTTCAAGGCATGTAGTGTTGCAGCAGTTGCAGCGGCTTACGTTGTCCTGGTCGAAGAGCTTGCACAGGATAGCTAGTAGCTGGCATTGTTACGTACATCATCTGGCTGGCTGGCTAGCTAGCAGCTGGCCGATCAGCTTGTGAGAGGCAGGTCATCAAGGCATGTAGTGTTGCAGCATTTGCAGCGGCTTACGTTGTCCTGGTCGAAGAGCTTGTTGGAGCGCAAGTGGCTCTGGTAGGTGGGTGTGCGCTCCATGCGCATCCTGCAGCAGCAGCAGCAGCAGCAGCAGCAGCAGCAGGGCTCTAGACAATGCTGCATGTGGCAATGCTGCAAGGGATATACCTTTGCGTATACGCCATGTGACTTTTCGGCAGTGGACATGCCCCTTTCTCTTGCCACATCTAATCCCGCACGACGCGCGCGCAAACGAGCATGCTACAACTCGCATCACCAACACACAAGATTCATGCCAAAGTCCCTGCTAGATGAAAATTCTGCTTGCCGCTCTCACCTGATGAGCAGCATCGGCACTTGCTTGGGGTTTGTCACGAGCGCTTTCAGCACGTCACCCCCCTTGACCTTCGCAGCGCTAGCTACACCAGCAGTGAACATGAGTGCCTGGCCAGGCCCTGAGGGCACTGCCAGCAGCTCAGTTTGCACAAAGCTGCCTATACAGGCAATATTATGTTCAACCGCAGGCTGATTCGGCCTTGAACCACCACACAAAGCTCAACTTAAACATCACCACAGCGCGTCACCCTCTGCTGCCGCTCTCACCTGATCAGCAGCATCGGCACTTGCTTGGGGTCATCATCATCATCATGTTACCCATTAAGCCATAGCACTTGCTTGGGGTCTGTCACCAGCGCTTTCAGCACGTCACCCGCCTTCACCTTAGCAGCACTAGTGACACCAGCGGTGAACACGAGTGCCTGGCCAGGCCCTGAGAACACTGCCAGAAACATGCTTCCCTCTTTGTAGCCTCCTGCCTATTTCACCAACAAGCTGGTTCTGCTTCTATCACCACACAAAGCTCAACTCAAACTTCACCAAAACGCGTCACCCTCTGCTGCCGCTCTCACCTGATCAGCAGCATCGGCACTTGCTTGGGGTCTGTCACCAGGGCTCTCAGCACGTCACCCGCCTTCACCTTAGCAGCGCTAGTTACACCAGCGGTGAACACGAGTGCCTGGCCAGGCCCTGAGAACACTGCCAGCAACATGCTTCTCTCTTTGTAGCCTCCTGCCTATTTCAACAACAAACTGGTTCTGCACTGAACCACCACACAAAGCTCAACTCTAAACTTCACCAAAACGCGCCGCCCTCTGCTGCTGCTTTCACCTGATGAGCAGCATCGGCACTTGCTTGGGATTTGTCACCAGGGCTGTCAGCACGTCACCCGCCTTGACCTTCGCAGCGCTAGTGACACCAGCAGTAAACACGAGTGCCTGGCCAGGCCCTGAGGGCACTGCCAGCAGCTCAGTTTGCACAAAGCTGCTTTTGCCTTCGTACACTACTGCACAAGGGGGGGTGTAGGCGACTACACCCCCGGCAGTGAAACCTGCAAGGTGGAGCAGCCAAACGGCAGGCGATGATCATGCTGTCAGTAGGTGCAGGAAGCACACACAGATCCAGGTTTCAACGTCATCTACACGAGGTTGTGCTGGTCATATGGAGCGAGCCAGGTTGGGTAATCAAGAGCTGCTAGCGATGGTTGGTGCGCCAGCAACCATTCATACAAAGATTTCCAGAGAACACTAGGCAGGGCTGCAAGCAACAGCAGCAGCAAAGTGCTGCCAGCAGTGCTGCAGCAACCAGGCCTCACCTGCAAAACAGCACAATCGCTGCTAAGGGTGGCTAGGCATCTGCAGCAATAATAACCAAAAGACACTAAGAAGACCTGCCATCCTCCTTGTCATCATCACCAGCAGCAAGGTAGCTTTGCAATTTCAAGTGTCTCACCTGCAGGGTATTCAAATGCTGCCAGGGGTGGCTGGTGCGCCATGGCGTACTTTGGGCGTGCTGCCACAGCCTCAGGCGAATCCCCAGCAGGGATGGCCACTTGACTGAACGGCATGGGACCACCAGCAGCTCGCGTGAGACCAGGGAACAACCTGTGGTGTGAGAATGGCAGGTGCGCTGCAGAAAGATAGGACAGGACAGCAGCAGCGGCGGTGACAGCAGCAGCTGCGTGTGTCAGTTTGGCAGTTAGGTTTGGGATGAACAGTCAGGCGGGTCGGCTGCAGATCAAGCAACATCCAGCAGCAGAAATGCAGCTGGTGCAATGAGTGCTTTTACCAGGTAGATAGGGTGTGCTGAACCCTGGCACACAACCTCCGCTTTCCTTCGCATGATCAGCCCTTAAAATCATCCACAGCACTGGCATACAACAAGTGAAGCTGACCACTGCCGCACGCGCACGTCCAGCATAAACTCAGATGCCCAGCACCGTCAGGCTGATGTCGCCATCTGCATACAAAACATAAGTAACAAAATAACATACAACTCACAGCACTCACAAGGGTCTGACAGGTTCTCCACCAGTATGTCCCAGCTGTAGGGCAGCACCCGCCTGTACCATGTTGGCGTGTTGCCAGCAGCCCATGCAGCCTGCAGCGCTTGAGACACAGGCAGATGCGCGGCAGCTGCACAGCAAAGCACACAGCAGCAGGGGCAGCACATGCAGAAAGGAGTGTGTCATGACAATGATAGTATTTTGAAGGGGGTGCCGCCCATGCAGCCTGCAGCGCCTGAGACACGGGCAGGTGCGCGGCAGCTGCACAGCTTACAGCAGCAGAGACAGCATGTGCAGGATCTGGGTCTGCACATTGGAGTGTGTTACAAGGTGTCCACACATGCAGCGAAGCGCGCTTGCTCGGTGGCTGACCTGGATTGAGCTGCCTTCTGCCTGCTGCGCTGTGACGCATCCACTCACCTGCCCAGCAGGTTCTGGAATTGCATGTGTCTGCATTTGTAGAGGCCAGCATAGCGCACTGCGCTCACCTGCTTGTGCTGCTGCTGCGGGCCTTGCACTGGGCCACACCCAAATGAGCCTTCAGCTGCTGACCGTGCTGGATGGGGTCTGCCTCATTGGATTGTGTTACAAAGTGTACCACATATGCAGTAAACCACGCTTGCTCGGTTGCTGACCAGGGTTGAGCTGCCTTTTGCCTTATGCTTGCTGCGCTGTGACACACCCACTCATATGTCCAAGTAAATTATGAAAAGGCACATGTGGTGCTTTGTAGATGCTAGCACAGTGCACTGCCCTCACCTGCTTGTGGTGCTGCTGCAGGCCCTGCACTGGGCCACACCCAGATCAGTCCGTACTGCTCCTGCGTGGGGTAGGTGGTCACACAGCTGCGGCTGCTGCTGCAGGCCACAGCCTTGGCCTTGGCATCAAGCGCCTGCAGAGTTGATGTATTACAGTACAGTTACAATACAGTACAATACAGTACGTGTTCGGGGCTGAAAAGTAACGCCAGTACAAGCCAGCGAGCTGACAGTCTGCTCTTAGGGTGTTTTTGAATGTGCCCAGTTGCAAAGCAACTGAAGCAGCAGTGGGGCACGGCTGCTTGTACATTGGACATAAATAGGCACAAGCTTGCAACACGCCAGCTGCTATGTGTACAAGTGTAGTTCCCGGCTGACTGACATGCACACATGTAGGGTCACTGCTGACAGCGTACTGGTATCATACTGACAAACCCCTTGCTTGTGCAAATCCGTGCAGTGCCCATGCCATACGCCAAACTCTGCACCATAAGCTTGAGTGCACTGTTGTCTAGTTACACACACACACACTCACCTGCGGGATCTCTGTGCATTTGCCTTCACTGTTGAAGCGCCAGCCATGGTAGCTGCACTGCAGCGTGCCATCACTCTCAATGCGGCCCTCACTGAGTGGCGCCAGCCTGGAAAAAAGAGTGAGATCAGGGGCACAGGAGATTTGTGTGAGGTGTGTCAGTGTGCTAGCTATCACTGTGTTCGTGGCACTGTAGCGTGCCGTCACTCTCAATGCGGCCCTCACTGAGTGGCGCTAGCCTGCAGAGCCCCACCCCACAGCGGACAACTTAGCAGTTGCACTGCTTGCTCGGCACGTACCTCAGTGCTACATGAAAGATGGTGTGCCGTTGCTGTTGGCTGGGGCAATTTTACAGCCGCTGGGTTTTGCTGCCACAGCAATGTTTGGTTTCAGGTCAGGCCATGCCTGGCATAAAGATGTCAGGCAACCACTGCCGTTCAAGTTTCGCACCATATACTGCTGTGGCGGATTATGCTGAGCAGGCTGCTTCTGCTCCTGTTGCTGAGCACGTTTGCAGCATCTGGCAACTTTCACCTACCTGTGAGGGCAGGCATCTTCCATGCACTGCCATTGCCCCTGGCCATCCCTCCACAGCACTAACTGCTTCCCCAGCAGCTGAATTGCATGCGGCCGTGACGCATCTGCCATTTCCACCACATGCACAGGGTACCAGTGCTCAAGCCAGCGGAAGCTGCTGCCGCTGCTGCTGGCACTGCTGCTGGCATCTGTGCTGCTGCTTGGAGCCTGTTGCGGCTGAGGCTCAGCTGCTGCCTGTGTAATAGATGGAAGAATGTCTTCTTCCGTACGTGTACTTCAAAAGACAACCACAAACCCATCAAGAGCGGAGGCAGCAGCAGCTCTTGTTAGTGGCAGCAGCAGCTGCAGCGGGTCTGATGCTGGCACCGCTGTTGCAGCTCAATAGCCAAAACATTCACGCCCCGAGCTTGGTTATTGATGCTGTATAGCTACATGAAACACCGTGCGCCACGGCAAAATCCTAGTGTCCTGCAACCAGGGAACCAAGCAAACTGCTCACATGGTGTCCACAAGCTCCTGGTGAGTGGATGTTGCTGCTGCTACTTTGGCCTGAATCCGAGTGCTACTGAGCCGAAAATAATGGCGATGCTGATGATATTGCAAGGAGCACGCTTGTTGTCTGTGCAGGCTGCTGCTTGATCGCAGAGGTAGCGCCATGTTGGTGAGCTTGATGTACAAAGCCGTGTGTTGTCGCTGACAGCAAGTTTCAATGCTTTATGAAGTAGCTCTCCGTCAAGAAACATATATATGCTGCTGGTGCTGAAGACATAAGAAGCCCGGGGAGCAAAAGAGTGTCATGGCAGTTACACATTTGTTGATGGGGTGACCGCATGTGCCTCCTCACTCCTCATTTTAACAACGACAGCGCAATTCAACACCAACCCAAGCAACCAAACAACAAACAACAGAGGCACCACCCTGCAGGCACAGGCGCACGCTGAACGACCAACAGTCACAGTCTGAAGAACAGCCTGACGCAACTTGCTTGGCAAGATGGCCACACCACTGAACTGCTGAGCAGGACTCTGCACAACACACACTCGCCTACACCTCTGCAGCAGAAGAAACACCCCAACAAATAACTACCTGCACAATCAGGCCCACAGTTTCAAGTCCACCATCAGGCAGCAGCCAATGGGCTGCACAGTTGACGCACACACGCCTGCTTGCGTCTAAGCTTGCAAACATCACATCATGAACTGCCTCAGGTAAGGGGAATCCCCATCAGAGTCTTATATACAACAGCAATGAAGTTTTCTCGCTGTCGCATAGCATCATCAGCACCACAAGAGGTACACATCAGCTCCCGCAACCAACAGTTTGCTCGCACTGTACAATCCGCGCACCATCCACCCTCTGTGCACAACTTCACACATACAAATTCCTTCCTACTAGTCAAAACAGCCTAAACAGCTGAACTCACGCCATCAGATGTACACGTCCGCTGCTTGCGCTTCCCACACATTCACACACCAGTTTCCTCACATCGCTTTGCGGTCTTCAACACCCGGACCCCCACTCCCTGCCGGTCCCGCTGCTGCTGCCGAAGCTACTGCCACAGCAAGCGCCCCTGACTGCTGCCCCACACTCGTTGCCTTCTCTACCCCACCCAGTTGTGCATCGAGCGCCTTCCAAGCCTGCAGTATGCAGGGGCTAGGGTCTAGGTATGGGCTGTTGTCTGCGCACATGATGTGCTGACGGCCCCACACCAGGTTGCTGAGCAGCATGTTGATCTGCCCTGCGCACTCACGCACTATGAAGTGCGCACCGGGCCTGCAGGCACAGCAGCAGCAGCAGCAACAGCATGCAGCATGCAGGTCTCGTCCTCATTTTCAATCGAAAGACTTGAGCAGATTTTACAGACTATACACTGTGCTTGTGGCAAGCATACATGTATAATCTGCAGCTACAGGCACATCAAAAACTGGCCACACCAAAACAGAGGTACAGCAAGCAGCCAGCGGGGCCGGTGACATCGATGCTATGGCTTGAGTGGGTAATGTGATCAATATGAGCAAGCAGCCAGCTGCTCCACTCACAGCATAGCACAAGGCGCCTGCAGCCGCCGCGCTAGTGCCTTCGCATGCAAGTTCTCATTGTTTGGCGTAGCACACGTACAGACTTTACGAATGTACGCGGTGCCTATGGCAAGCTTGCATGTATGTGATATGCAGCTACAGACACACCAAGGATCCTCTTAGAAAGGAAATGCAGCAAGCACGCAGGCTTTCCACTCAGAGCATCACGCAGGGCACTTGCAGCCACCGCGCCAGTGCCTCAGCGTGCAAGTTCTCGTTGTTTGGCGTAACACATGTACAGGCTTTACAAATGTACACCGTGCCTATGGCAAACTTGCATGTATGTAACATGCAGCTACAGACACACCAAATACTGTGTTTGTTTGTACAGACTTTACAATTGCACACTGTGCCTATGGCAAGGTTGCATGTATGTGATATGTAGCCAAAGACACACCAAGAATCCTGTTCAAAAAGAAATGCAGCAAGCACAGCGCAGTTTTTTCACTCACAGCATCACGTAAGGCGCCTGCAACCGCCGCGCCAGTGCCTCAGCGTGCAAGTTCTCGTTGTTTGGCGCAACACGCGTACAGACTTATCAAATGTACACTGTGCCTATGGCAAGCTTGCATGTATGTGATATGTAGCTAAAGACACATCAAGAGTCCAGTTAAAAACAAGCAGCAAGCACGCAGGCTTTCCACTCACAGCATCACGCAAGGTGCCTGCAGCCGCCGCGCCAGTGCCTCCGCGTTGGCTGGTGACGCCAGCTTGTCACTGCGCCCGTGGATGACCAGCACAGGGAACCCCGCTGCAGTCAGGCAGGCAGAGAGACAGCAGCGAACGTCAGTGCACAAAGCTGCAGCCGCATGTTATAACCCCTGGTGGTGACGCCAGCTTGTCACTGCGCCCGTGGATGACCAACACAGGGAAGCCGGCTGCAGGCAGGCAGGCAGGCAGGCAGGCACGCAGGCAGGCACGCAGGCAGGCACGCAGGCAGGCAGGCAGGCAAAGAGAAAGCAGCGGACGTCAGTGCACACAGCAACTCCTCATCAGTATGTTCAGCAATGCCGGAATCGTACCTGCTGGCTGCCAGGCGCAGCCGTACCTCACGCTTACACAATCACAACCCCCCAAACGCAAGCACGCCACAATCACACGACCACCCAAGCACGGCCAACTGGCACAGCACAAACACACCGTATCGATTCTTTTTCCGCACCTGCTGCAATGGCCTGCGCCTCCCTGCTGCTCAGGCTGTGTCGCCAGCAGGCCGCCACCTGGCCCTTGAAGCTGTGCTGCGGCTGCGCTGGCACGTCGGCTGCGGTCAGGTACTCGCGCCGCAGCAGGTCCTGGCGCCGCGCAGCCCAGTGCGGCACCTGCAGATTCAAAAAAGTTGTTGTTTGTCAATACCATGCATAAACAGTGGTCGCTGTTCAGTAATGATACATCTGCAATGTATGTACTTGGGCAGATGCCGCGGCAAGCTGCTGACTCTGGTGTTGCGTGCCTGAAAGCTGTTCCAGTCAGCATCAGTCCAGCGTTGCATTGCCTGAGGACGGACGCAATTGCCTGGAAGTGCACACTCACGTGTGTCTTCTGACTCTAGTGTTGCATGCCTGAATATAAAACCTGCGGCATGTAGGCATCATTCTGGCTTTGCTCATCTGCACTGCACAACCACACGAAGTCCTGCGTGCACACTCACGTATGTCTTTAGCGTTCGCCGCCTGAAGTGGAAGTGCAGCGTGGCATCCGCTGCATCCTCAGCACTCCTGCAGCAGCGGCGACACACGGCAGCATGTTGGCATCAGTTGCTGCAGCAGATGCGCTTGTGCCCTGCCGAGTAAAGGCCTGGTAAGATGCCCCTGCCGTTCTACTTGATGCTACAAAACCCTATAGCCCACCTGGTGATAGCCTACAATGCCATCATGCCCATGAAAACCACGATTCTAATGAAGAAGTGTGTGTGTGTGCTCACCTTGCAGTTACCATCTTGAATGCTGTGCGCAGCCCCAACCAGCTGTGCTCGAAGGCACCAACGCACAACCAAGCACTATCTGCCAGCCGCCAGCTGAGTTGAACAGCAGCGTCACACACTAGTGGCTGCTGCACATTTGGCCAGAAAACCCTTACCTGACAACAGGCCTATGCTATTCTAGTTGATGCTACAGAACCCCACAGCCAACCTGCAGACAGCCTACGACACCATCATGCACATGAAAACCATGATCTTTACACAGCAGTGCGCGTGTGCTCACCTTGCAGTGACCATCCTGAACGCTGTGCGCAGCCCCGACAGCTGTGCTTGGGCACAATCTGCCAGCCGCCAGCTGATGTCGACAGCAGCGTCAGGCTGGCCACGCACTAGCGGCTGCTACCCACACGGCCCAGAGAACCCTTGCCTGAAAACAAGCCCCTGCCGTTCTAGCTGACATGTTCTACAGAACTCTACAGCCAGTCAGCAGACAGCCTACAACCCTCAAACCTTAATAACCATGAGACTCGAAGCAGTGTGAAACTGCTCACCTTGCAGTGACCATCTTGAATGCTGTGCGCAGCCCGGACTAGCTGTGCTTGGGCACAATCTGCCAGCTGCCAGCTGATGTCGACAGCAGCGTCAGGCTGGCCACACGGCTGGGGGGATGCTCCAAATGCGGCCCAGCAAACCATTGCCTGGCAAAAAGCCCCTGCCGTTCTAGCTGACATGTTCTACAGAACTCTACAGCCAGCCTGCAGACAGCCACAACCCCCTCAAACTCATAAAGACCATGAAAATTGCAGTAGCTCACCTAGCAGTGACCATCCTGAATGCGGTGCGCAGCCCTGACCAGCTGTGCTTGGGCACAATCTGCCACCCCCCAGCTGACGTGGACAGCAGCGTCAGGCTAGCCACACGGCCTGGGGATGCTACTGCCAAACGCTGCGCGACCATGCCTCCCATGGAGAAGCCTAGGATATGCGCTTTCTCCCAGTGCAGCTTGTCCTGCGGCAAACAGAGATGAAAACACAGCCGCGCCAGTTTTGTTAGAAATAGAGCCCAGAGATAAGAAGTTAGCAGTGCTAAGCCTGGCAGATGCGCCTTCTCCCAGTGCAGCTGGTCCTGCGGCATGCAGAACAAAACAGCAGCACCAGCACTCAGACAGACAGAAGCCTGGGATGTGCGCCTTCTCCCAGTGCAGCTGGTCCTGCGGCAATCAATCAATTTCAAATGTTTTTGGTGAAAGGGGGCAACCAAAGAGGAGGTCCACCTTCAAACCAACAGTGGTGTGTTCCCAACCAGCCAACCAGAAGGCTGACAACCAGGGCCAGATCCGTCCTGCACATGCAGAAGAACACACAGCAGCACCAGCACTCAGAGCCGACAGAAGCCTAGGATGTGCGCCTTGTCCCAGTGCAACTGGTCCTGCGGCATGAAGACCAACACAGCAGCAGCAGCACTTGGAGCCGACAGAAGCCTAGGATGTGCGCTTTCTCCCAGTGCAGCTGGTCCTGTGGCATGAAACATGAAAACAACACAGCAGCACCAGCAGCACTCAAGAGCAAGCAGATGAAAAATGAGAGTGCTAAGCCTGGCATATGCGCCTTTTCCCAATGCATTTGGTCCTGTGAGGGGGGGGCGGGGGGGGGGCGCTGGCAACAACACAGATCTAGACCAGGGATACAGGCGCCAGGACCTGTATACATACAAGGATGTGCGCCTTCTCCCAGTGCAGCTGGTCCTGCGGCAGAAAGAACAACACACAGCAGCACCAGCAGCAGCACTCAAGAGCATGCAGATGAGAAGCGAGCATTGCTAGGTCTGGCATATGCGCCTTCTCCCAGTGCAGCTGGTCCTGCGGCAGGCAGAACAACACACAGCAGCGCCAGCACGCAGAGCCCAGATGTGAGAAGTGAGCAGTGCGGAACCTGGCATATGCGCCTGCTTCAAGTGAAGCACCTGGTGCTGCAGCAGAGCAACAACACACGTCCAGACCAGGCACACAGGCCCAAGGACCTGCCACAACAGCACAGGCAATGTAGAGCCAGCTGCGCTTCACCTATGCATGATGCTGCAGTTGCCTACACATGTAGCGCCTGCTGCTGAAAAAACACACCACACATGTAGCGCCTGCTGCTGCTCAGCAACAACACCACACATGTAGCGCCTGCTGCTGTTCGACAAGCACACCACTCCCCACTCACTCACCATAACTGCCACCACATCACGCGCCATGATGCTGGTGCTGTACGCGGCACTGTCACGCGGACAGCTGCTGTGGCCCATGCCCCTGTTCTCAATCACACACACCAGCATCTGCTGCTGTGCCAGCCCCTGACGCTGCTGCTTTAGCTGCTCCTCTTGCCACTGCCGCTGCTTCTGCTGGCCTTCGTCCCCAGGCCACACGCCCTGCTGCTGCTGCTCGTGTGTTTGGTGCGTGCTGTTGTTGTTAAGCTGGCTGCTGTGTGTTGAGGAGTTGGTGCTGTTGGGAGCTGTGTAGTCGGGTGTGAGCTGATGCTGCTGCACTAGGTCCTGCAGCTGCCACTGCCATGCACTGCAGCCGCAAGCGAGGCCTGCAGGCACGCACAGTACGCAGCAGCAGAACATACACAAAGGGCATCAGCGGAAAGCAACCACAGAACAACAGGGCTATTGCATGACCACGCTGCTTGTGCCTGGGCAGCGCGTGCTGCTGCTGCTCACGACAAGCTGGCACAGAGGATGCACGTGCGCAGATTGCATCAGCTGCACAGCCTCCTGGTGGCCAAATGTTGCAAGTATATTGCTGGCTATCACTGCCAGCGCACGTTCGGCTTCAAGTGACACCATTCATGCTGCAGTCTGCGATGCTGTGTTTCGTGCATGTGTGCTGTGCAATGCTGCGCTTGGCTGGGGCACATCGTGTTGTGCTGTTGTGTGCTGTTTTGTGCAGCGTAGTGCTGCGCTGCTCACCCATGATCATGACAACCTTGGGCAGGTGCTGCGCCTGCTCCAAGCTCCTGCAAGCAAAAGCAGTTCAGTTCAGTTCAGTTCAGTTCAGCACATGCTGGTGCAAGGTGAGACGCCAGAGGCATGGCTTTGACTGCTACAGATATGCGCTGCTTGCTATGAGGCGTAACGCCAAGGAAGCCATATCTTGTTGCACTCTTTGCGCACTGTCCAACTGCCATTGCTGAGTCTGCTACATATGCATGAAAGTTATGATCATCAACAGTAAACTGTTGCTGCTAGCTGTGAGGAACAGCACGCGCAGTGCTGCAGTGGCTGCTTACCCTCCGGGTGGCAAGCCATGCACTTCGTAGTATATGCTGACACTGTCATCCACGCGTACATAGTCCTTAATGGGGTGTGCAGATGCCCAGTAAGGCGTGGGCTGCTGCTGGCGGTGCAAGGCATAAGACAAGATACATGCGTCAGGCCAGGGTGGGGAGTGTATGCAGCCTGCTGCTGCTCATCACAATCCCAGCCTTGTTGCTGCACCAGCTGCCACGCCTGCTACGTGTTGACCATCAGCAGTACGCCGAGCCCTGTTGTGCTGCCCCGCTGGAGCCAGGAACAGCTTGCAGGACGATGCAAAGGCCGGCAGCAGGTGACACACCCCACCTGCTGCGGAGTAGCCCCAATGCTGATGGTCAGGTCTGCTTCGCCGGTCACCATACTGCTCCTCGTATAGTAATTACTCAGCAGCGGCGTTCGGCTGCTCATGCAGCGCGCTATGTGGAAGAAGGGGGCACTCAGCCCTTACACCAAGTTTCCGTACATTGTTGGTGATTTCAATACAGCGTGCAGACTAACTAACATCAGGACCAAAGCTAGTTTCAAACAGACTGGTTAGCTCCAGTGTGGGTCACCCCGTGTCAGCTCAGCCCAAAGCCCCAACTCAGCCTAACTGTCCTGCGGAGACGAACGACGACTGATTCCGCAGGGGTGCATGGGAACCACAAACTCTAGCAAATACGCGTGACGCAACTTGCCTGCTCCCCCCTATTGTGTGCAGACTGCAGAAGGTCATCCCCAGCTTGTAGCCTGCCCTGGGGCATGGACTGATGGACGTGGCTGGTACGCTGTATTGAGATACACTTGCACCTGACAGCAGCATTGTTTTAAAAGATTGCAATTTTGTACTCTTGAGCCTTTTCTTTTTTTTAAGAGAAGAAACTCCAGCAACACGTTTAGCAGGTGCATGTGCTTGTGCTGCTTGACCTGCCGCTGAATTTGGACTGCCACCTGCTGCTGCACTACAGCTGCTGATGCTTTTGCAAAGAAGAAGCTTCGGCAGGTGCCCAGGTTAAACAAAAAGGTTCAGGTGCGTGTGCTGCAGGTTTCTGTCCTGTTTAAGTCACCGCGCACCTCCCTGCTGTGATATGGTCCCTGGTATGGCTTTAGAGCTGCTTTCCAGCCTGCACTGCCATGTACTGCTGGACTGCATGTCTCACATAGTGCCGACTGTTCCTTTCTCAATCCAACTATGCTTCTTCCTATGTCATTGTAGGATGCACGTGTCATTCAAGACTACAAAACCAAGGGTGCCAGGGTTGATGCTGAGCTTGCAGCAGCACAAGCTCGCCTCGCACAGCTACAGCACGCAGCAGCTGCACCTGCAGGCCACTTAACAGTCGAAACATTGGCCCAGCAGCCACCAAAGAGCACCTTGCTGCAGGCAGCAAGCAGCAGCAAGGGCCCGCCGGTAGACTCGCAACAGGAGTGCAAGCAGCAGCTGAAGCAGGTACATCAGCAAGCTGGTGTACCCCCTACATCACATGCAGCCTCCAATGCAGAGACAGCAGCAGGCACAAACAGCAAGGCACATGTGCTGCCGCCACTTGTCAATCCGGCCAGTGCAGCAGGGTTGGCGGTAGCTGCTGCAGCAACTGTCAATCCACCATTGATCTTTCCTGCAAGAGCATCTGTAGGTCGTATCGACACAGCATGCATACCTGCGGGCAGCACCAGCAGCACCCAGCAACACGCAAGCGGCAAGCACAGCAGCCGCAGCACCAGCAGCAGCAATGGTGGCTCGTCTGCGGCATGCTCACACCGCAGTAGGCGGTCAAACAACGGCTCCTGCAGCCAGGAGCAGCAGCAGAAGCAGCAGCAGTTGGCAGCAGCGGACGGCATACTTGCACAGATCAATGAGTACATGGCGGCTGAGATGTCTCAGGCTGATGCAGCGGTCCAGAACTTGCTGCTACTGCAGCAACAGCAGCAACAGCAGGAAGCGGCTGCAGCACGTGCCAGTGCGACAGACCCGCAGCCAAAGGACAGCAGCAAAACTGCAGCAGCGACACATGCGAAGTGTGCTTCAGAGCCTGGTGCAGTGGCAAGTGGCATGGCTGCAGATGCAGCGGCAAAGGCAGCTGCACTGCAGGCACTTGGCATTAACAGTGATAGCTACACACCAGAGCTACTAGCCAGCTTAGCAATGCACTTCCAGGCGTGCAACTTACAGCCAGGACTCAACAGCATGCCAGACTTGGGCACCATAGCGCTTGCAGTGCAGCAACAGGAGCAGGAGGCAGCACAGCAGCGCCAGCAGGAGCAGCAAGATTGGCTGCTGCAGCAGCAGCGGCAGCAGCTGGCGCGGCAGAGTGCAGCAAACAGGCACCTGCAACTACACCAGCTTGGGGTGATGCAGCAGCGGGCTCGGCTGCAGCAGGGCAGTGGGCTGGTCGGCCCTGCCTGCATAACAGCAGCCTCATACAGAGCACCTGCCCAGGCAGTGCTGCGGCAACAGCAACAGCAGCCATGCGACACCAGCACCAGCGCAGAGCAACAGCAGCAGCAGCAGCAGGTAGCTGACTCAGGGCAGGACAGTCCTGACAGACATGTGCGGTTCAGCAGTGCTGGCCAGGATGCTGATGCTGCTGCTCAAGGTGGCGCTGCGCAGGCTGCGGCAACAGAACCCGCATCAGTGTCAGCAACAGAGGCAGCAGTTACGCAAGTGTCACTAACAGCAGCGACAGATGCAGCACCACCAGGGGCCAATCCAATCTGTAGCAGCATTGTGCCAGACAGTAGTGAGCAGCAGCAGGCTGGAAGTGCAGTGCTACCGTCAAGCAAGCAGCAGAGTGAGCAGCAGCATGCTTGCAACAACAGCCAGCTGCCTCGCACCTCCAACAAAACAGGCTGCTGTCAGGCAGCAGCTGCAGCCTCAAACAGCAAGCCTGTCCACAGCACAGCCCCCCCAACACTGCTGCTGCAGCAGCACCAAACAGAGCAGCAGATGCCTGCTAGGCCTCCGCAGAGGCGGTACAAGAGTGATGTGCCTGGTGCCCCTGCTGGTGCCAGCCACGGTCACTTGTCCCCTGCTGGGCTGACGTTCAATCACCTGCCAGGCACCAGGCGCCAGGTAGGCCACAAAGTTTGTGCAGCTGAGTGCTGCAGCTGCTTTTGAAAAACCAGCAAGCAGCAACTTGACCAACGAAACAAATGAGTAGTGGCTGTAGCAGCATCAAAGATGGCACGCCTCGCCAGTGGCAGATGTTGAGCACGGAGTTGCGGCGCTATGCATGATGTGGTGTAGTAGCGCTTGACATTGTTCCTGCAGACTGCTGAGCAGGAGTACTATTCCGAGTACTACTCCAAGGAGTCCTGATGGCTGCTCAAGCAACTGTGATGATCAACTGTGTATGTGCATGTTCTTTGCTGCGCCTGCAGGTATATGCGCGTATCCAAGATGCGCTGGCTTGCAGTGATGCCATCAGCGAAGCAGAGCAGAGCTTGAGAGCGCTCACGTATGCACCTTGCTCAAGGCCAGCAGCAGCCGGCAGCTTGTGATGGCTGTGGCCCATGCGATCATCCCTGAGGCTTGATGCTCAAACATGGTTCAGGACGAATGCTTGCAAGCTGCAGCAGGCCAGGGAGCCCTCCAGTATTGCAGGGGATGGGTTTTTCTGGGCGCGCAGTGCCGCCAAGTGCTGCCAGGCTTTGAAATTCTTCGAAGTTGTGAGTGAGCGTCACATGCAGCCTGCTGAGCCTCAGGCTTCATCGCTACCCTGAAACCAGTGGGTTGTCAGAACATCTTAGTTGTCTTTGTGCTAGAAATCAGGTAGTCAGGCACATGGACAGCACCCTGATGGGGCTGATGCGGCTTGTGTGGATGTGCACTGTGACACGTGCAGTGATTGTTTGAGTGACAAGCCAGGGGGGGGCAGTCCATAAGCTCAGGACACCACCATGGACTTGGGCCAGAAACTTTGCACAATGGACAAGCCCGCAACATGCCCACTCTAGGTGCCACGAAGCACGCTATGTAACGAGCAGAGACGATATGCGTTTGTGACCTGCGCACAATGCACGCATACGACAGCCTGTATACATCCTGCGGTTGTGATTGGCGGTTAGGGCTTGCACTGCTGGAAGCTGAACCCGTGTGGGACCCACCACGGGATTGCAACGTCTTTTATGGCATTGCCACTGCGTTAAGCGTCAAGTTCAGTAGTTACACGCCGAGAGCGTATGTTCTTGGCTGGACCACTTGCTCGTGCCTCTGCTGCGTCGCTGTACTCAGCTAGCCCACCTCGGAAGTGATATCAAATGTTCGGAATACCTAGTAAATTATCAATTTCTTTGTAAGGCGTGCAGCGACTTTGAGCTGTAGCAACAGCAGCAGCACTGGCGCTCTCTTGAAGCAGCAGCAGCAGTATAGTAGCAGCGAACAGCTCAGCACGGCGCCATGATGTCCCTCACAGGCGTGACTGGAGGCGTCTTGGCGCTTCTGGCTGTCGTTGGGGCTGTTGCTATCGCAGCCTTCTTCTCCCCTTCGCTGCGAGCCTTTCCAGCAGCATGGATGGAGAAGCACCTGTTTCCCGACCCAAACCAAATTGTGCTGAAGGGAGGGGCAGACAAGAAGCAGCAGCAGAACAGCAAGGTGTACAGAATCCTGGCGTTTGGAGACTCTTTGACTGAGGGCTTTACAGAGTGAGTGAGGTGGATCTGCTGCAACTGCTGTAGTAGCACTTTGCTGCTCGTCCCTTGGTGCAGGCATTATTTTTGCAGCGGCCTTACACACAAGAAGCTGTGGGTTGGAGCGATTGCTAGGCTACTTCCAGGGCAGCCAGATTGTACTGTCACCTTGGCAGTGTCAGGACCTTGTAACAACATCCTCTGCTAGGACAGCAGTGCAGCACCTGTCGCGCAATAGCTGCGCACCTGTCACATACTGCCGTTCTCGCAGTCATCAAACACAGCCCGTAGCAGACTGCAGCACGTAATCTGCCATGTGCGTTCAACGCTGCTACCGCTGCTGTCTCTGCTGCTGTCGCAGGGGTGGCAATGCCTTTCATCCGTATGCCAAGCGGCTGGGTGATGTCATCTACAAGCAGATGCCCAAGGTGTGCGCTGCAGCTGCGGCAGCACCTGCACCAGTTGCTCCTCAAGATCAGCTGGTGGCAGTTCATCATATAGTGCTTCCAACCTTCGATTGGGGTATAGCTGAACACACGCAGCTGCGGCATGTGCTTCAGCAGCAACAGCAGCAGCAGCACCATCATCAAGCAGCATCAAGCACTGCGAAGAGCACTGTCAGCATCACACAGACTGGCCAATCCGTGTGCGAGCTGTGCCCTGCAGCTCACTGTGAAATGCAAGCTAGGCAACAATCGAGTCCTGCAAGGGCGCCTGCAGCGTGAGGAGCAGGGTGTGTGTGCAGAGCAACAGATTGTCAATTGTGAAATTGTCTTCACCAGCCCTGATATGGGCCAGGCCCACAACTTCTTCTTGTTGCTGTTTCCTGGTCATACTAACAGCTGGTGTTCAATCAATTACGCAGGATTGGCACCTGCAGATAGAGGAGCAGGGTGAGAGCGGGGAGCACGTGCTGCTGGGCATCAGATCGTCAAATTAAAATTTATCTCACCAGCTTTGATATGCGCCCCTCTCTCTGCTTGCTGTATCCCGGTCACACCAAAACCTGGTGCCATGTGTCTATGTCATGCAGGATTGGCACCTGCAGATAGAGGAGCAGGGTGAGAGTGGGGAGCGTGTGCTGCTGGGCATGAACCACAGGCTGCAGCGCACGCTGGATGAGCACGCGGATGCGGGGCGCTGGTATGACTGGGTGCTGCTGCTGGGGGGTATCAACGACATAGGAGGTGCGCACGCAATGTTTCCTTCGTTAACATCCAAAGTGTGCGCACAAATCTAAACCGGCAAATGAAATGTCAGGAGTAGGGTGTTTGATGAGCAGGCAACGTGGATGTTCGTGTGAGGTGAGCAGGTGTGAGCTGGTACGACTGGGTGCTGCTGCTGGGAGGCATCAACGACATAGGAGGTGCGCACAAATCGAAATTGGCAGTTGGCTTATCAGCAGTAGGGTGTGTGGGGAGCAGGCAGCACGCGGATGCGGGGCGCTGGTATGACTGGATGCTGCTACTGGGAGGCATCAACGACATCCGAGGTGCGCACACAGTGATGCTATCTAGTAGTGGCTACTAGTAGTGGCAGACTCATCAGCAGTAGGGTGTGGGGTGCAGGCAACTGTTGGAACAGCAACACGCAGGAGTCTGTGTGTTGACTCATCAGCAGTAGGGTGTGCGGGGAGCCGGCAACACGCAGGAGTCTTTGTAAGGTGCTGCTTCAATGTTGTGAGTGGCGTGGGTGCGACCCACACCGGGTGTAGCTGAGAGGCCGTTGTTCTGTAAGTGCATAAGGAGCGCGGGGGCAAAGGTAGTTTCGTAACTTGTGGAGCAAGACAGAGCGGCTGTGAATGTGGCTCCTGCAGTGCATGTGCCACAGGGCTTGGGCACCTGGGCAGTGCAGGGTACACATGCTGTGAAACCTTCAGGATATGCAGTAGACTGCTCACTGCATGTGCCTGTGCCTTGGCTGTTGGTGCAGGTGACGATAGCCTGGCAGAAGAGGTCCTAGCGGGCCTAGATGTCCTGGTTCAGATGTGCCTCAAGCACGGCACCAACGTCCTGCTCATGACACTCACAGAAGTGGCAATGCCAGTTGATTGCGTGGAGAAGCAGCGCCGGCAGCTCAACGCGCTCATCAAGGATTACGTCTTGCAGGAAAAGTGGGACAAGGCTGGTCCTGCAAGCGTTCCTGCAAGCGGCGGTCCTGCAAGCAGGCGGTCAAAGCCCCGCGTGCACTTGTTTGACCTTGCGGAGGCGCTTCCGTATGAGGCAATGCCTGAAGAGCAGCGGTGGGAGGTGTGGAATGATGGTGTGCATTTGACCATGGCAGGTTATGACAGGCTTGGTGAGCTAGTTGGTAATGCGCTGCTGCCGCTGATGCAGGCAGAGCTCGCGCAGATTGATGCAGCGGTGGCGGCGGCAGCAGCAGAGGGTGCAGCGGCGTCAGAAAAGAAGGACGCGTGAGGTGTGAGCGGGTGTTTGGTGCCTTGTGCATCGTCACCATGCCATGGTTGCTTGTTGCTTTTGCAAGGCCATACGTGCAGTTGATTCTGAATGCCACTGGCACTGCCAGCGGGCCGCTGCAAAGTTTACTGGAGCAGTGCAGTGCTGCTGCCTGTCGACCAAGGCCTGCGTTTGGCGGTGCCGCACCGCCGTGTTTTGGGAATTATGTTGCACACCCCATGCTCAGCAACTTGCTGAGCCAACTTGTGGGCCACAACGGCACTGCCCCGCAGCGCAGTGCACAGCTTGTGCCAGAAAGTGCTGCATGCAACACCACCTTGTCGTGGCGCTTCACTCATGTTGTAACGACTCCTGAGGCCCGGTGGTGGCAGACACTGGACAGCAGGGGCCCCTCCCGGGAGTCACTCAGTGAAAGGGGAGGCTCCCCTGAGGGAGTACCTCTTCATCATCATGTTACCCTCACCGACTGTACCGTGTGTACAGGTACTATAGTATTATACGCTAGCTTCTTGGTTCACCATATGCATACTATGAGGCCACTGCACAGTTGACCAGCAGCACTCCTGCCATGTCAAAAAGGCATCCCATCATGGGCATCATGCCCGCCGTCAACAGAAGGGTCTGCTGAACAAATAATTACAGTCTGCCTTGTCTTTGGTCCATCAATGATTGAGCAGCTGGACACGATTGCACCGCCCAAAGAAAAGAACCTGACCTACAATCAACTCGCGATCGACCACTGCTGCGTGCTGCTGCCTTGCCGTGCAGTGAGGAGCTACCTGCTACTACTGCTACTACTATTGCTGCTGCTGCTGTTGCTGCTGCTCCCCATATCCAGTAAACAAGCACCGTGGCGACAGCAGAGCAGCCGTCAGTGGCACTGCCACAGGTGCTGCTGCTGCTACTACTACTGTTGCTGCTTTTGCTGCTGCTGTTACTGCTACTCCCCAGCTCCAGCAAACAAGCACCGTGGCGACAGCAGAGCAGCTGTCAGTTGCACCGCCACAGCTGCTGCTACTCCTGCTACTTTTGCTGCTGCTGTTACTGTTGCTCCCCAGCTCCAGTGAACAAGCACCGTGGCGACCGCAGAGCAGCCGTGAGTGGCACTGCCACAGGTGCTGCTGCTGCTACTACTACTGCTGCTGCTGCTGCTGCTGCTCCCCAGCTCCAGTGAACAAGCAGCGCGGTGACAGCAGAGCAGCCGCGAGTGGCACCGCCACAGGTGCTGCTGCTGCTACCACTACTCTCCAGCTCCAGTGAACAAGCAGCGCGGTGACAGCAGTGCAGCTGTCAGTGGCACCGCCACAGGTGCTGCTGCTGGCCTGGCTGCTGCACCGCGGGGCGTAGTGCTGCTGCTTTTGCTGCTGCTGTTACTACTGGTCTCCAGCCCCAGTGAACACGCACCGTGGCGACAACAGATCAGCCGTGAGCGGCACTGCCACAGGTGCTGCTGCTGCTGCTGCTACTATTGCTGCTACTTTGCTGTTGCTGCTGCTGTTACTGCTGGTCTCCAGCTCCAGTGATCAAGCACCGTGGCAACAGCAGAGCAGCCGTGAGTGGCACTGCCACAGGTGCTGCTGCTGCTGCTACTACTATTGCTGCTGCTGCTACTGCTGCTCCCCAGCTCCATTGAACAAGCAGCGCGGAGACAGCAGAGCCGCCGCGAGTGGAACCGCCACAGGTGCTGCTGCTGGCCTGGCTGCTGCACCGCGGGATGTAGTACTGCTGGAGTTACTGGCTGATCTACTGCGCATTGCTTTGTTGGGTATCAACGCAGCTGCTGCTGCTAGGCCCACTGCTGATACGTCTGCTGCCGCCGCTGCTGCTGCTGTTGTGTTGGGGTTGTCAGCTGCTGCCACAGTTCCTAGCTGCTGTTCTTTGCTTCCCCTGCCGAGCACCATTCCAACAGGCATAGAGCTTGATAGCAGCATGCCTGGCTTTGCTGCTGCTGCTGCTGCACTGCGTGCGCCGCTGCTGCTGCCCCCTCTGCTGTCAGTGCAGGCGCCTATGGTGCTGCAGCTGCTGCGGCGGCTGCTGCACTGGCTAGACGTCACCTGACTGCACTCGTTGCTTGTATCGCGGGCCTGCCAAGTGTCTGCTGTGTTAGTACCACTATCTACAGCAGTTTCATTTTGCTGTGTGTGACCAGTTTGACCAGCAGGCTTGGGAGATGCAGTAGGTGACAGTGCTTGCCACCCTGCTGCGCCTTTGCTGCCTGCAGCAGTGCTGCTGTTAGGACTCATCCTGCGACCCGTAACTGTGACGACAGCTGGAGACACTGCAGCCGCTGGCGATGATAACGTTGCTGCTGCTGCTACGCCAGGAGGTGCCTCCACCCCCAAGGTGGATACTCTGTGGGGTGTCTTGGGAGCACCACCCATGCTGCTGCTAGTGCTGCTGCTGCCGCCTGTCGCTGCTGCAAGTGGAGAACCCTCCAGGCCCATGCTTGCTGCAAATGCTGCTGCAGCAGCTGCAACCGCAGCAGCAGCAGCAGCAGAGGCAGCAGCACTTGGACCACCACGACCAGATCCCGCTAGCTTGTGATTTGTCACCCCACCGCCGCATGTGCTGGCGCGGGGTGAGCAAGTCTTGCTACATGCAGTGCTGCTGCTGCTGCCGGCCGCTAATGGTAACACGCCGCTTGCAGTGCGTGAGGCAGCAGCAGCCGCAGGGCCGTGTGCGCTGCTGCGCCGTATTGCTGCCAGCTGTCTGCTGTCTCCTTCTAGGCGTGCCACTTCATCTTGTGCTTCTGAGAGCATCTCCTTGTATTGGCTCAGCTCGGCAGCCAGCGCACGCTGCAACACGGCCAGGAAGCAGCAGCAGCAGCAAAACATACAGCAGGTAAGCACACGGAGCTGATGCAGCTGCAATTTCAAATCTGATGCAGGGAAAAGGCTGCTGTCGGTTCTCAGATGACACCACGTTGTTGAGAAGCCGATACAGCAGGTAGGAGGCTCTTATCACACGGCATGCGTCTATGCAAGTACGCAAGGGAAGAACTGCACAGATGCACACATTGACAAACGCGCACCTGCTGCTCTGCGTCTACTGCCGCTGTCGCGCTCTGGATCCCATGCCCGCGCATAATAATGCGCACCTGCTGTTCGGCGCCTGCCGCTGCTGTCGCACTCTCCCTGGACTTGCGCTGCTGGTCCAGCTGCTTGTGCTCTGCCAGTGCTGCCTGCAAGCGCGGGAAGCACTGCTCCAGCTGCTGCCGGCACTGCAGCAACATGCAACACACCACCACAGCAGCGTCAACACGAGTGCCACACACATCCAGCTGCGCAACATTCAGAGACTGGAGCAAGCGTGCAGCATCAACGCCGGTTACACCTGAGCAAAACCTTGCTGGAACCTGCACCTGTGTACTAAACAGCAGCACTGAGTGCTGCGATGTATGTGCGGACTGCTGCTGTTGAGTGTTAGCTGCAGGAGTTGCTCTTCTGCCTGAGCCGTCTGCTGCGACCCCGCAGCCGCAGCTGCACAGGCAAGCCTGAGCCAAATGAGGCGAATGAGGCCAAGCAAGCATGCAGCATTAACACCCACTTACACCTGAAGAGCACCTTGCTGAAACATGTGCCTGTGTACTAACCCTAGGGCTAACAGCAGCAGTGAGTGCTTCAATGTATGTGCGGACTGCTGCTGTTGCGTGCGGTCAGCTCACCTGCAGGAGTTGCTCCTCTGCCTCAGCCAGCTGCTCCGACCTCGCTGCCTCAGCTGCACGTGCACGCCGCATGTCAGCTACTGCTGCTGCCTCTGCTGCCATTGCTTGCTCCAGGTCTGCCGCCATTGCAGACAGCTGCTCAGCAGCAGCTGCCTCCACACGCCTGGCTTCTGACTTGGCTGCAGGTGGCAGTGCCAAAGCGAGGCATCAGTATAAAGGATTGCGGGACACTGGATTGCTGATAGGCAATACAGTGGACAAGCAAACACAATGGACTTTGCTCGTTGTGAAAATGTGTCAGCGTGCCATGAACATCAACACCTTGCAGTTCAGCGGCTAGAATCAACCATGTTACCATCTTTCATGTACTCGAGCAGTTTGCGCTGCTGCTCATGTGCCAGTGGTCGTGCTGCGCACCTGCTGCTGCTTGCGCCTTTGCTGCTGCCAGCTGCTCATGCGCCTGCTTCTTCTGCTGCTCAAGCAGCAGAGAGGCCTCGTGCAGCTGGTGCTGCTTGCAGGACAGGCCCTCGTTGGCTGCTGTCAGCTGCCCTTTCGTGCCCGCAAGCTGCTGCTTTGCTGCTGCGAGCTGCTGCTGCGTTGCTGCTAGCTGCTGCTGCGATGCAGCTAGCTGCTGCTGTGTGGCAGCCAGCTGCTGCTGGAAGCTCACTGCAGCTGCCAGGTCATGCTGCAGCTGGCCTCTGGCTTGCTGCACCTGCAGGAGCTGCTGCCGTAGCTCCCCTGCGTTGCTGCCTGCTGCTGCAGCGGAGCGCCTGGCTGCTGCTACCTGGGACTGCAAGCTCTGAATATCATCCTGGGCCTGCAAGTGTATAAATGTAACAGATGGAAAAATACTATAGCTTGAAACGTAAAAGGTCATCTACTGGCGCTGCCGTTGGTTGTGAAGGTGCAATAGTAGTGACTGTGCCGTCGGCTATGCAAGCTGGGGTGCTTCTGGCTCTGGAACAGCCACGTGTGTGCACCACAGAAGCTAAGCACTGGTGGGCATACAGTAGACTGAATGAAGCATGTAACGTTCTACTCTATCCTGTTCTGTTCCTACCTCTGCCAGGTACCCCTTGTACTCAGCCAGCTCTGTGTTGGATTGAGCCAGCTGCATCTGCAGCTCAGCTACGCCGGCTTGCTGAGATAGGCACTGTACGCCTTCTGTAGCCCCTGGAGTGCAAAGCGAGGCTCCATTTGCTTGTTGCTGTGCTGCTACTTGTGCTGCACATGCAGCTACAGCGCTTGCTGCCTGCTGTTGCACATTCTGGCCCTGCATGCTGTTGTTATAGCAGATGCTGTTGACTGTTCTGCTGCTGGGCAGTGTGTTTAGGCCTCAGAGCGTCCTGGTTTGATGGCTGAGCAATTTGGTCGATAGATGACATGCAGCTCGGCCGTTCTTGCGTGCAGGACCCAGCATATCCTGCATGGTGTGCCCCAGGTGGGCTCGACTTCTGTGCCCGAGCTGCTGCGCACAAAAGCAAGAGTTGTAAAAACAATATACGAGTTTTATCGCAGAGAATTTTATGTGGCAGACACATTGAGCAGCAGTGAAGTCCAGAAAACGTTTGAATCGCACCACTCTGGTTATACCAAGTGTGACATCCGCGTTGCTAGTGCGTCCTCGTTTCAGAACCAAGGTCGTAAGCTCTGTTCGGTGTTGAAATTGCTTTCAGTGCACGTGGACACCGAACTCCAGACTGAGTGCACGTTTGCTGCTGCAGCAGTGTCAAGCCCTGAACAGCATACAATCATGGCAGAAAGAGGCGAAAGCAGGCTGAAGGTGCTAGCACGTCATCTGCTGGGAGGTGGAAGCAGTTCTGGCTGCCCTAATTGCGCATGCAAGGTGCGTCACCTAGCAGCAGCACTGCTCACAAGGGGACAATGCTGCTGCTGCCAGCCATCTCCCCTCAGCCGCATGTTATGCCACGTGTGACAACGTCATCGTCGACATCTTAGCAACAGTAATATGTTGACTTGCAGGACGGCAGCAAGCCAGCTCCAATTGAGCTGAAGTTTTCGCCAGAGGTGCAGCAGGCGTTGCAGCAAAACAGACCGGTTGTGGCGCTAGAGAGCACTATCATCAGCCATGGTGAGTTGACAGCAGCAGTTATCACAAGCAGCTCCGCCATGTCCACATTTCTGTAAGCCACAGGATGCAATGAAACCGCACCTGACACTGTATTTAGCCTAGTAGGGACACTGCTGGCACGCATGCGTTGGGGAATATGGCAACAGCATGGTTGGATGCTCAGCATAAGTTACAGGTCTTTCAGCAGCGCCACTGTTTTATTGAATGCCTATTTTTGAATCTGGCATTGTCTGCCTTGTTTCGGCTAGACGTATGACCCATTATCCTCTATTGCTGCGCACTCCGGGGTCCCTTCACCCGTTCTGTACTTGCAGGCATGCCATACCCGCAGAACTTACAAACCGCACTGGAGGTGGAGGAAGTTGTGCGGCAACATGCCGCAGTGCCTGCAACAATAGCAATCATTGGCGGCCAGCCGTGCATAGGTGGGCTTGGTGCAATCTGTTGTTCTGCTGGCTAATGGAGCTGCAGCTGCGCTGCATGCTGTCGAATGTGTAGTTTCAACAAACCGCCAGAGGCTGTGGCTTCAGTCATGTTCACGCATGCTTTCACAAGCACAGCAGCCGCCTGTAGACGTACCACGTTTTGCAGCAGCGGCAGGAGTTGCGTCTGCGCATGGCACGCAGGGGCTTGTGTGCTGCTGGCTGCTGCAGTTCTACTCAAGGCCTGTGGTTTTCTCCAACAGATGCTGTTCTGGGTCAGCCTTAAACTTTATGCTGCAATATGCTGTGTGTCTATACATTGATGAACTATGTGCTGCGTGCTGCATGCTGCTGATGTCTGCGCAGGCTGCGACAAATCACAGCTAGAGCACATCGCCAGGCGCGGCACAGCAGTGCGCAAGGTGTCGCGGCGAGACATGCCTCTGGTGCTAGGCAGTGGGCTGGACGGCGCCACCACTGTCAGTGGCACGATGCTGCTGGCTGCGCGAGCAGGCATCAAAGTTTTCGTCACTGGTGGCATTGGCGGCGTGCACAGGTGAGTTAGTGAGTGCCATCTAGGCTGTAACAGAGTCGACTGTGTGCCACAGAACGCAGCTGTGTTGCAGCGGGCTGGACGGCGCCACCACTGTCAGTGGCACGATGCTGCTGGCTGCACGGGCAGGCATCAAAGTGTTTGTTACTGGTGGCATTGGCGGCGTGCACAGGTAGGTGCTGCGCAAGTCGAAATCTGGGCTGTGACAGAGCGGTGTCTGCGTGCCACAGAACACAGCTGTGTTTCAACGGCTTGCAAAACTGTTGTTTTCACGTGTTGCACCACAGCCGGGTACATCAATTTTGCTGCAGCTTGCACCTGCATGCTGGTTGGGCAGCGCCTTGTGGTCAAGCCTTTTGGGTTCACCCTGTTGACCATTCAGCTGCTGCACTGCGGTTAGACAGCGCCTTGTTGGTAAGCTGGGACTGTGCGCTGTTTCACATGCCTGCCGCGCTGCCGTGCTGCTGCAGGGGTGGCCACATCAGCATGGATGTGTTTCACTCATCTGGACTTGTTTCACCACAGCGGGGCACACCTTCTTTTTTGCAGCTTGCACTTGCAGGCTTGTTAGGCAGCGCCTTGTGGTTAAGCTTTGAGTGCGCCCTGTTCCCATATATGCATGCCGCGCTGTTGTGCTGCTGAATGAGCGAGTGGCTACCTAAGCACTCTGCAGCGCCTTGGCTCAGGCTGAAGAGGTCGTGCGTGGGCAAGGACTTAGTGACCCTTGGGCTCCACAGCCCCTACCTGTGTGCTGCTGCAGGGGTGGCCACATCAGCATGGATGCAAAACCGTTTTTTTTGTTGCACCACAGCGGGGTACATCCTTTGTGGTGTCAAGCTTTGAGTCTTTCTGTTTGCATCATGCCTGCCGCACTGCTGTGCTGCTGCAGGGGTGGCCACATCAGCATGGATGTGTCAGCAGACTTGACAGAACTGGGCAGGACCCCAGTGGCAGTCGTCTGTGCTGGAGCCAAGTCGGTGAGCAGACAGCTGTCACCAGCTATATAAAAAATACCACCGGCTACTCTGTGCGCAACTTTGATTGCACGGGTTCAACACAGGAAAGCTGCTGCATGTAGATCAATGCGCAGTAGTATTACACATCATGCAAATGCGCAGCAAACGTGTGTGCTCGTCTGGCTGCATCTGCGCTGGTGTGTGTGCTGCTCACGTTGCGCCACTAACCACCACCACCATATCATTTTCTGCCGTGCCTATTGCTAGGTGCTAGACATCCCTCGCACCCTAGAGTACCTAGAAACGCAAGGCGTGTGCGTAGCTGCGTACGGTGCTGATGAGTTCCCCGCCTTCTTCTCAAGGCACAGCGGCTGCCAGGCGCCATGCAGAGTGGACACCCCACAGCAGTGAGTCACACGCGGCGCGTCTTTGCTAGGTTGTGTGAGGTTCCGTGAACAGCGAAGTTCAAGCTTCAGCTGCAGCTGTTGCTCTAGGGTTGTACGAGTGCATGGTTTTTGGTCGGCCAATTTTCTGCTGTGTGCAGCACACTGGACACAAACAGCCCCAGCCGTGGGTGGCTTAGAGCTCCAGATGAATCAAACCTTGCGATTGATGGCTCTGGTGTTGTCGCCTGTGCATTTGATTGTTGGTTATCTGCATTATTGGTGTTGCTGCTGAGGGCATTGTCCCCTGCCCCGTGCCGCCTCCTTCTCTGTATGCACCAGGGCTGCCAACATGATCCGTGCCAGCCACGAGCTGCAGCTGGGAACAGGGCTGCTGCTGGCTGTGCCGATACCAGAGGCAGCTGCAGCAGAGGGCGCAGCCATACAGCAGGCCATACAGGAGTCGCTGCTGGAGGCTGAGCAGCGCGGCATTGCCGGCGCTGATGTGAGTCGCTGCACATCCGCTGCAAAGCAGACGCTCTACAAACTGAACTAAATTCCCATGAATAGAAAATAAAGAATAATATAATACGTCAAGTTTAAGAAGCTAGAAATAAGATTCAACGATTGCCTACGCTTCCTTGCGCACACGCTGCAGTGAAGGTGTTGAGTACTAGCATGTATCTGTCAGCTGTGGTTAGCTTGTTTGCTGTTGTTGCACCTGCTCGCTGCTGTAAGGAGCTGCTTGTGTATGCTGGATGCTCCTAGAACACTGCAGTTGCAAATGTGATCACATACCTCAGCTGCGCATTGATGTTGCTTGCTTGCTTGCTGCTGCTGCTGCTGCTGCAGGTGACTCCCTTCCTGCTGGAGTCGATCCGCAGCAAGACTGGCGGCGCATCCCTAGCAGCAAACATACAGCTGGTCAAGAATAACGCAGCAGTGGGCAGCCAGATTGCTGTGGCACTGGCAGCAATGAGCTAGCGTGGGGCATGCTGCAGTTTGCGTGCATTTGTCAACTTGACGCGTGACACATCTGCCCTGACATTGCACGTCGAACACGTGGACCGCCCCCTGCATACAGTTTGCTCATCAGACGTGGTGCTTTTCATCTCCTTCGTTCTTCAAAGCAGCCTGCAGGGCAAGACATGTACACCTGGTGGATGCCAGAACAGCAGGATTCATGCCAGCTATTACATTACACTACAGCTACTGCATTACACATACATGCATGCACTGCGGGTCTGCAGTGCGTTGTGAGTCTGGGCAACTATTGATCCCTGGTTTCATCGCTGCATACATGGCTGCTGCTGAGTGCAACCCCTTTACACTGCTAAATGCGGCCAGCTGCATTTGAACCGTTGTGTGTGTTAGGGTTTGGTATGTGGCAGAACGCATGCTGTGCTGGTGCCCACGCTACTGCCACGACCACTGAATTGGTTTGTAAGCTTTGCCGAACTCCTAGTGTCGCAGATCGGTGTCAAGTTTCGCTCACTGTGGACTGTGAATCGAACTCACACGAGGCCTCCCAGCCCCACCTCTACGCAAGACGTTTGCTACATCCAACCTACACAAACGTGGGGTTTGTACAAATAACAACTGAAGATCATCACGAGCGGCTGCTGTTGACAGCGCTGCATGCTTGATACTTGGGAATATGCAGCTGCTGCTTCTGCTGTCCTTGCACATCGTCATTGCACCCACTGCATTCGCGTCGAGGCAGCCATGGGAGTTGAAGGCACCTGATCCGCTTGGAAACGTGCGGCTTCTGGCAGATTGCCTGTGTAGGTGGCTGATGGCCCAGTCAGCAGCGCGCATCCTGCCCTACTGAGCAGTGCTGGTTGTGTTGACAGCAGCACATGCATGCAGCTGTTGTGACCACCAAGCTCATCACATGTCGTTTTAACATCTGCAGACAACAAGAACGACCTTGGCGATGACTGCATCCCAGCCTACTGCCAACCGTCTGTGACAGTGCATGTGAGCAACAGCAGCAATGCCAGTTTGCTTGCATGCCACATGCATGGCTGTTGCTGGTCCTGATATCAAGAGATGCATGCAGAACTCTGCTGTGTCATCGGTCATGGGTGCGTGTGGCCGGCATGGTTTCACGTTTCTGCATGCAATGGGGTTCACTCTTCCCTGCTTGACACCTTGTCGGGCTTCATTGTTTTGGGGAGGTAGCGGTCAGAAAACCAGGGTGACGCCTCCAACAGTTCGCATGTTGCTGCCTGCCGCACCTTCCACTGCTGCTGCTGTTTGTCAGGGCGATGGCGTGTGGCTACCTCGTGCTCTGTTCTGCAGGAACTTGTACTCCAGAACGCGCATCAGTTTCACACTGTTGCTTCCTTGTGGCTTCCACTGCTGCTGTCTGCCAGGGCGATGGCGTTAGGCTACTTCTGCACCGTTTGCAGGAAACAGTGCACCACAACTGCGCTATCTGCTTCATCTGGTACTCCAAAACACACACCAGGATTCATACTGTTGCTCCCTTGATTTCTTCCACTGCTGCTGCTGCTTTTTGCCAGGGCGATGGCGCGTGGCTCCCTCGCGCGCCGTTTGCAGGAACGCAGTGGGTCACTGCGCTGCACCGCGAGCTCTTCCTTGCTTAAACCCTTGCGCCTGCAACAGTGTGCATGTTGCTGCCTGCTGCAAACTCCGCTGCTTTTTTGCCAGGGGGATGGCGTGTGGCTGCCTCGCACCCCGTTTGCAGGAACGCAGTGGGTCACTGCGCTGCACCGCGAGCTCTTTCAGGAGTACAGCGGCTGGTCTTTCAACTTTTTGGAGATTGCTGCAACTGCTGGCGCTGCCAAGGGGTTTACTGAGGTCCTGGGGTTCTTCCACTGGCAGGCAAATAACACAGGTGCGGCTGCAGTGACATAGTACGGTCACTGTGAGCTGGTATACCAGCATTTGATACTTGCATGCATGTGCCTTCCAGCGCCGCTGAATTTCTTAGAGGTGCGGCTGCAGTGGCGTGGCATGCGGCAGTTGCGGTTTGGTGCTGCCTGATGCCGTGCAGCAGCGTCTATGGTGCCTGACAAGTTATTAAAAGTATCGTGCAGTACCAGGAGAAAGGGTTACTGCACAGCAGCGCGCAGATATCAAATGTGTCGCACAGAAGTAGCCATGAGTGGGGTACTGTCCTTGTGCCGCATGCTGACCTCAGCAGGAGTGACAGCTGTTGCATGCCACCTGTCTGTCTCTGTCTCTCTTTCGGTAGTCATATCTCTAGTGGCTGTGTCCTCAATCACTTATTCTGTTCTGCAGGGAGTTATCACGGGCTGGACCCCACGTACCGTCAGTCAGCAGGAGTGACAGCTGTTGCATGCCACTTGTCTGTCTCCTGCAGCCTCGCATCTTTATTTTGGCTGTGTCAATGGGCTTCTTTTGTTCTGCAGGGAGCTATCACGGGCTGGACCCCACGTACCGACAGTCAGCAGACTATGGTGTGATGCATGCAACAGCGGACAAGCAGGGCAAGGTGACTGACGTGACAATCTGGCGGGCTGGCTTCATGGAGGAGCGGGAGGTGCTGGTGGGTGACTTTGCGCATTGTCTACAGCGACCTCGTAGCTGTGTGAATTGTGAAGCATGCATGGTGCTTTTGAAGCTTGGCTGCTTGGGGTGCCAGGCGCGGTGATGAAACGCGACATAACAGGATTCCAGATGTTTAGATGTTATCTGTGCGCCTATGTCGAGGTGATGTTTGCAAAACAGCGGACAAGCAGGGCAAGGTGACTGACGTGACAATATGGCGCGCCGGTTTCCTGGAGGAGCGGGAAGTGCTGGTGGGTGCGAAAATGCCTTTGTAGGCGCTTAATTGGGCCCGCGTAGCGTGTGAAGCATGCATTGTGATTCAAGAACTTGGCTGCTTGGAGTGCTAGGCGCTGTCGTCATGTGCAGGTTTCGCAGATGTAGAGTGTATGTTTTTGCGCCTATGTCAAAAAGATGCATGCAACAAGCAGGGCAAAGTGACTGACGTGAAAATCTGGCGTGCCGGCTTCATGGAGGATCGGGAGGTGCTGGTGGGTGTGCTTTTATTAGCACTTTAGTGCGCCCACGTAGCTGTTTGAAACGCTAGGCATGCACGATGTTGTGAGAACTTGGCTGCTGGGAGTGCTAGGTGCTGTCAACATGCGCAACATAACATCTGCAGATGTAGAGTTTCGTCTCTGCGTTGATGTCGAGGTTTTGCTTGCAACAGCAGACAAGCAGGGCAAGGCGACTGACGTGACAATCTGGTGGGCCAGCTTCATGGAGGAGCGGGAGGTGCTGGTGAGCGCAAAATGCCTTTGAAAGCGCTTGCATGAGCCCGCGTAGCGCGTGAAGCATGCATTGTAATTAAGAACTTGGCTGCTTGGAGTGCCAGGCGCTGTCGTCATGTGCAGGTTTTGCAGATGTAGAGTGTATGTTTTTGCGCCTATGTCAAAAAGATGCATGCAACAGCGGACAAGCAGGGCAAGGTGACTGACGTGACAATATGGCGTGCCGGCTTCATGGAGGAGCGGGATGTGCTGGTGGGTGCAAAAATGCCTTTGTAAGCGCTTGCATGGCCCGCGTAGCGTGTGAAGCATGCATTGTGTTGCTTGGAGTGCCAGACGCTGTCGTCATGTGAAGTTTAATGGGTTTTTCAGATGTAGAGTGTATGTTCTCGCGCCTATGTCAAGGAGATGCATGCGACAAGCAGGGCAAAGTGACTGACGTGACAATCTGGCGGGCCAATTTCATGGATGACGGGAGGTGCTGGTGGGTGCAAAAATGCCTTTGCAAGCGCTTGAATGGGCCCGCGTAGCTGTTTGAAGCGTGACGTATTCATGATGTTGCAGATGTTTGGCTGCTTAAAGTGCCAGTTGCTGTGATGATATGCAATATAACAGGAACCGGAGTGTGTAGAGTTTGCATTTATGTGCTATGTCACGGTGATGCATGCAACAGCAAACGAGCGCGGCATGGTCACTGCGTGACAATCTGGCGCCCCGGTTGTCTGGAGGAGCGGGAAGTGCTGGTGGGTGACGTTGAGCGGTGGAATGCGACCATGTAGCTGTTTGACAAGGGAGGCATGCATTGCGAGCTTGGCTGCTTGGAGTGCCAGGCGCTGTGATGAGGCGCAACATAACAGGATTCCAGATGTAGAGAGGTTATCTGTGCGCCTATGTCGAGGTGATGCCTTGCAAAACAGCAAACACGCAGGGCAAGGTGACTGACGTGACAATTTGGCGAGCTGGCTTCTTGGAAGAGCAGGAGGTGCTGGTCAGTGCGCGCGCAACGACACAAGTGTTTGCAGTGTGGCAGGCGTGTTACACAAAAGGGGACAGTGCTCTGAGCAGTTGAGCCGGAACATGGAGCGGTGCTGTCAGTGTCCTGCACAAAGTGCTTGGGGATGAAGCTATACGCGTCGCTATCGGTGCTGGCTGTGGGGTCGGCGACGGTTTTGGGAGTCTCATGGCAGAGGCAGCGGCTATGCTCTGCTTTCACTTTGGCACCTCCGCCTGAACTGCTTGGGTGTGCCAGCATGAACCAAGTGTTCCACTGTTGTCTCGTCAATCGCATTCTAGCTTTGATCCGCGGCGTTGTCTATGCTGTTACTTCACTTCCTTCAGCTGCTGGAGCCGCAGTACGAGGACACCATAGGGCCCATCCGTGACTTAGCCTGTGCTATTGCTGTTCATGTTGTGCTGCATTTCAGCTTCTGGAGCTGCAGCAACGAGGACACCATAGGACCCAGTCGCGACTGAGCCTGTGCTGTTGCTGCTCATATTGTGCTGCCTTCAGCTGCTGGAACCGCAGTATGAGGACACCATAGGGCCCATTCGTGACCCGCCTTAAGCTTGTGCTGTTACTGCTTTTTACTGTGTTGCACAATTTGTGCTGCCTTCAGCTGCTGGAGCCGCAGTATGAGGACACCATTGGGCCCATCCGTGACATCACGCAGCAGCCCTTCTGGATGCCGAGCCAGAGCCTGCAGCTCAAAATGATCACTCACGCGCACACACTCATTGAAGTGCTCAACCAGGTGTGAGGGAGAAGTGCGGTTGCACTCTGGGTTGTGCGCGTATGGTGTTTAACGCCCGTCTACGGTTGCCGTGTCACTGAGCGGCAGCAGCGGCGTTTAGCGCCCGTTTAGGGTTGCTGTGTCACTGAGCGGCAGCAGCGGCAACAGTGACAGCAACAGCACAAACCATGCGTCACAGACCCACGCCTGCAATGGGCATGCTCCCACACTTTTCCTGATGCCGGCATGTCTGTATCAAGGCATTTGTATAGTCTACTATAGATGCTGTAGTGTGTAGTAGGCGCCAAGCGCCACCACACAGTCCCAAAGAAACTCACAAACCCTCAAACCCACGAGACATGTTCTGCCGCATCATCATCCACCCTAAGCACCATGCCATGTTATACTGCCTGTAGGGAGATAAGTTCCTGGACAGTCTGGATGACATAGCAGTTGATGGCGTTGTGTTGCTTGACGGCATGCACATCTGGGGGCCCTCTAAAGCGTCATCATTCACCCTCAGCATTACTACCATGCTGTAATGCACGTAACCAGCAGCACTATAGCGTTAGCAAGAAAGCAAGCAGAGACATCCCACTCCTCTACTGCCATGTTGCACTGCCTGCAGGGAGACAAATTCCTGGACAGTTTGGATGACATAGCGGTTGATGGCGTTGTGTTGCTTGACGGCATGCACATCTGGGGGCCCTCCAAAGCATCAGGCCTCACAGCGCTCAAGCTGTGGGTGGCAGACTGGCTGCATTATAGTATACTCATAGATGCAAAGCACCACCACACGGCCCCAAAGCAACCCAGAAACCTTTGAGCCCAACTACACATGTTTTGCCGCACCATCATCCACCCGAAGCATTACTGCCATATGTTGCACTGCCTGCAAGGAGATAAGTTCCTGGACAGTTTGGATGACATAGCCGTGGATGGTGTTGTGTTGCTTGACGGCATGCACACCTGGGGGCCCTCTAAAGCATCAGGCCTCACATCCCACTCCTGTACTGCCATGTTGCACTGCCTGTAGGGACATAAGTACCTGGACACTTTAGATGACATAGCTGTGGACAGCGTGGTGTTGCTTGACGGCATGCACATCTGGCGCCCTTCAAGGCGTTAGGCCTCACATCCCACTCCTGTACTGCCATGTTGCACTGCCTGCAGGGAGACAAGTTCCTTGACAGTTTGGATGACATAGCCGTTGATGGCGTTGTGTTGCTTGACGGCATGCACATCTGGGGCCCTTCCAAGGCATCAGGCCTCACAGCGCTCAAGCTGTGGGTGGCAGACTGGCTGCAGCAGTATGAGCTGAACGTTGCAATCACAGCCAGCACGGCAACGCCAACAAGTAACAAGGTGGGCATTGCATGCACTGCTGGCAGTGCTGGTTGCAGTTATGTGCATGCATGCCATGCTATGCGGTCTTGCAGGTGGGTGTGCGGGTCTTTGCAGAGTGCTTGTGATAGCAGTTGTCACATCTGGGGCCCTTCCAAGGCATCAGGCCTCACAGCGCTCAAGCTGTGGGTGGCGGACTGGCTGCAGCAGTACGAGCTGAGCGTTGCAATTACGGCCAGCACGGCAACGCCAACAAGTAACAAGGTGGGCATTGCATGCACTGCTGGCAGTGCTGGTTGCAGTTATGTGCATGCATGCCATGCTATGCGGTCTTGCAGGTGGGTGTGCGGGTCTTTGCAGAGTGCTTGTGATAGCAGTTGTCACATCTGGGGCCCTTCCAAGGCATCAGGCCTCACAGCGCTCAAGCTGTGGGTGGCGGACTGGCTGCAGCAGTACGAGCTGAGCGTTGCAATAACGGCCGGCCAGCACGGCAACGCCAACAAGTAACAAGGTGGGCAATGCATGTGTCTGTTGGTTATGGACAGGAGGCGTTACACGTAGGCCGTTCGCTATCTTAGATGGCATATAGGCACCACACAGGGTGAACGGAGAGTGACGCCAGGGAAAGGAGATTGCATCAGCGTTATAGCCATACCTATTCTGCACTCTCAAACAGAGTTACCAAGCTATGGTCTTGCAGGTGGGTGTGCGGTTCTCTGCAGGGTGCTTGTGAGGTTGCGGTTGCTAGACAGCAACAGGAGGAGCAGCAGCAGGACGTAGGGTCGGGCTTGCTGCACATGTGTGCCATGCGTAGCAGAGCCCTAGCCTAGTACAGCACCTACTGATTTTGGTGCGGGCATGCAGCTGCAGTGTCACATCTGATGCCGTGCTGCTGTGTGGTGTTTGTGCAGGTGTTCCTGTGCTTCAAGATGCTGCTGACACAAGGCAGGCTACACATGTGTGGCATGCGTTGCAGAGCCGTAGTCAAGCGCAGCACGTATGTGCCTGCACGCTGTGCATGCAGCCACAGTGTCACATCTGATGCCGTGCTGCTGTGTGGTGTTTGTGCAGGTGTTCCTGTGCTTCAAGATGCTGCTCATCAGGCAGGCTGCACATGTGTGGCATGCGTTGCAGAGCCGTAGTCAAGCGCAGCACGTATGGTCCCGCACGTTCGGCATGCAGCCACAGTTTCTCATCTGATGCTGTGTGGTGTTTGTGCAGGTGTTCCTGTGCTTCAAGATGCTGCTGACATCAGGCAGCAGTGCCATGCAAGTCAACGGCTGCCTGATGTACGTGTTCAACATCCAGGGTTTCATAACACACATAGTGGTCTACAGGTGAGGCCTCTGGTCACGTGCTTATATGCTTTGTGCCAAACATCACGTGTTGCTGGTGTGACTGGGGCAGTGACAGGGACCTCTCAGCGACCTTGAGGGTCAGGTGTTCAAGTGCTGCATGTCTGCAGCTGCCGCACTGGACACTGCTGCCAAACACAGGGCTGTGTGTGCTGCAGCTTTCAGAGCATGCTGCTTATGATGTTCTTTGCATTTATCCGGTGATCAATGGCTGATGCAGCATCATTGTATTTCTCCCTGCCTGCAGGAATGGCAGCCCAAAGGAAATGGCAGAGAAGTTCATAGGAGGCAGCACCACAGCAGGGCCAGACTGGCACGGACCGTTGCTCAGCGTGCTGCTCTCACAGCAGCTGCAACGCAACGAGCACAGTGCTCCGAACCCAGCTGCCGTGCAACTAGCACAGTTCTAGCGTTGTGACGCAACGTGACATTGGACGCAATCTCCTGCCAGGCTGCCATCTGCTGGCCTGTACTTGGAATTCTACTTTATTGAGCGTATACATTTTGTAACTTTCTCATGTTTGATTGTGCTGCATCACGGCAGTCTGCTCTGTTTTCGAGCTAGATCTGCCGAGCTGCCAAGACCGAGCAGCAAGAGAAGCCGAATGAACAGCAGAGGCGCAGACGCTCACACAGTACCTGCACAAGATCTGGATGCGCTTTCGAAGCATCATATAGGGGCAGCAGGGCAGCTGCAGCGCGTCCTGAACTTCCTAGGACACAATCCAGTGCAGAAGACAGACAAACCTGTTCGTATAGGAGTCCTGGGCGCTTCACGGGTCAGTACATATACATAAGCGCCTGCAACTCGAAGCAGTCAAGCCCCTTCAGCAGAGCTCTGCAACAGCCATGCTCAGAATGACGTCATTCTGCATAGTCGACTATGCTACTGCTGATGTGCTGCTGCACATTACACTCTGGTGCATGCCCTATAGCATCTTGGGCGTTCAGATTACTCCTAAACTCACGTGTCCTGCTATGTTTTACCACAGGTCGCCACGTATGCACTGATCTGGCCTGCCAAGCGCATCGCTGATGTAGAAGTGGCAGCAGTAGCAGCAAGAGACGCAAAGCGAGCAGCAGACTACGCAAAGCAGCACGGGTGCGCAGAACTCAACGAGTGCTGCTTCATGAACTGTGGCTACTTGTAGTATCAGCAGCAACAGCAGCAGCCGCACCTGAAGCAGCCATAGCAATCATGCAGGCAGGTCCGGGCATTTGACATTGCAGACAGTTGTCAGCATCTGCCGTTATCTGGTTGGTACCGGCGCTCCTGGCTGAGTCTGCACAACTTGCCTGCAACTCCCTGATTATTGCTTCTGTACCAGCTTGCCACAAAACAGCGACTCTTGACGTGTTGACTTGGTCTCGTATCAGCAGCTGGTCAACGACCCCAGCCTGCAGGCTGCCAAATAGCCCCCGCCCCCATCTTGCCGCTCTTGTTGCTGCAGCATCCCTGTGTCGTATGGCTCGTACCAGCAACTGGTTGACGACCCCAGCCTCACAGCCATCTACGTGGCGACACTAAACGGGGTAGCATTGCCACCTGTGATTCCAGCCTGCATTCTGCCACATTGCCCCCCTCCCAGTCTGACATAACCGCTGCCACCAAGCTGAACCCACGTTGTTGTGCTGCAGCATCCCCGTGTCATATGGCTCGTACCAGCAGCTAGTTGACGACCCCAGCCTGCATCAAAGCAGGCAGAATATTCTGTCGCAATGCTCCCCCACCCATCTCACATAACTACTCCCAATCAAAAACATCAAAAACATTCTGCCACATTGCCCCCCTCCCCATCTCACTCAACTGCTGCCACTCTTATTGCTGCAGCATTCCCGTGTCGTATGGCTCGTACCAGCAGCTGGTGGATGACCCCAGCCTCACAGCCATCTACGTGGCACCAACAACACAAAACGGGGCAGCACTTCCGCCAATGACCCCGGCCTGCATTCTGCCACGTTGGCCCCCCCTAGAATTTCACGTAACTACTGCCACAACCTCAGGCTGTGTTGTTGTGCTGCAGCATCCCTGTGTCCTACGGCTCGTACCAGCAGCTTGTCGACGACCCCAGCCTCACAGCCATCTACGTGGCGACACCAAACGGGGCGCATGGGGACTGGGCAGAGGCGGCACTCAAAGCAGGTGCGGGCTGCAGCGCTGTAGCGCAGGCAGCACCTGTGGAACATGCCATGCATTGTGGGCAGATTCCAAATTCCGTGCCTGTGTTGGGCCTGTAGAGTGGGGCATAGACAGCGCTGTGCGCAGGTGATGCTGCACAGTGGGTTTGATGACGAGATTTTGATGCATTTGGTGCACATGCCTTTGCTATTACCCTCTTTGATGTAGCTAGCTGGTGCTACCAGTGGTGCCGGTTTACTTTTCAGAAAGGTTGTTGTTTTCTCAGGAGGTACATGGCCAGCAATGCAGCACAGACCCGGCAGCTGCGGCGTGCGTTGCTTGGTGTCTGTCTTACTTGCTGCCTTATTTTCACTGCGCTGCAGGCAAGCATGTGCTGTGTGAGAAGCCGTTTACTGCCAATGCAGAGGAGGCTAAGTGAGGCTTTACTCTTATTACGTTGCCAGGCATACTTCTGCACCCGTTGACACCTTGCGCTAGCGTGACTGTGCTGTGTATGTGCTCCTCAGTGCGCATCACATCTACATTTGCGTGGTTTGCCATTCGCACATGACGGTGGGTCACTGGTTGGAGGCAGTTGCAGCAGCCAAGGGACCGTTGTCTGCCTTCCAGCTGGCTTGAATTGCTGCAACTTGTGCATGCACACAACAGCTCTGGTGCTGCCATGCCACCAATGCTGCTGCTGCTGCTGCTGCCGCCTGGTTGGTGCATTGCCTTGCAAACCCCTCCTTGCTGCTGGTCTTTGCCCCATCAGGTCTGTGCAGTCTGCGGCAGCTAAGCGCCAGCTGCTGTGCCGTGAGGCGTTCCACTACAAAGAGCACCCCGCAAACAAGGCAGTGGCAGCGCTGCTGCAGGTGAGGGGGGGGGTGCGAGTTGTAAAGCCGCTGCTGCTACTGCTGCTGTTACTGCTGGCCAGCCCATGGGTGTTGCCTTCCTGGGTGGAATTTCAAACAAAAGTGTTATGTTGGAAGCAGTGGCAGCGCTGCTGCATGGCTGACAGGTGTTCAGCAAGACAGCCACTGCAGCTCATTCTGCTGCCCCTTGGTAGCACCTTTGCAGCAATCAGAACAGTGGCAGAGCAGCTGCAGGTGAGATGTGCTGAGCAGCTGTGCTGATGTGGCTGGCAGGACACAGCCGCAGCATATGCACGCGCATTGGCAAACAAAACATTAGGCACACGATAGGCGTTGCACGAGCAACGCTGCCACAGAGAGTGTCTGTACTTTCTTGCTGCTGCTGCTGCTGCTGTTGTCTGCGTTAGTCTGGGGCCATCGGTCAGTTGAAGCAGCTGGCGGTGCAGGTGCTTATTCCTGCCTGGGCCTTCTCAAAAGATGACATTCGCTTCCAGGCCAGGCTGGCAGGTGCGGCAGGCTAAAGCTGCTGCTGCTTTTGAGCTAGCAGCACCCAAACAGCTATGTTTGCATACTAAAAGATTTTTGCACACAAGAGCTTGCTGGCACCATGCAAGATGATCTGCATGGCTAGGCTGGCAGGTACCCCAGGCTAGAAATGCTGTTTCTTTTCCAGAGCTGCTGTTGAGCAAAGGGGCAGCGCACGAGAGCAGTCGTGTGCACAACGATGATTTTGCATGTAAGAGCCTGCATGCATGCCTACGCGCGACAAAGTACTGCTGGTTGTCTTTTTGGTACAAGCTAGGTTCAGTTCTGTCGTGGTCATTACTGGCTTGGGCTTGTTACCCACAGGTGGCACGATGATGGACGCTGGCTGCTACTGTGCACACACGCTGCGCTTCTTCCCAGGCTGCTCCCGCCCCCAAGTCACATCAGCAACAGCAGGTGGGGCGCAAGGCACTGCGCCATTACATCGGGTAGCAGCTGGTGGCAGCAGCAACACCCGAGCACCACCACCACCAGCAGCAGCAGCAGCATAGTTTGAGCTGGCTGGCTTATGTGCAAGCCGTAGTGCATGTGTGTGCGGGGAGGGGGGGGCATACTCAACACGCATAGCTGCAAGTGGCAATGCAGAGACACAACTTTCTGTGCTGCAGCTGCACAACACTGTTGCCATGGCATGGCATCCCATCTGAAGGTTTCAACCCGCGGTTCAGAACCTGTCTTG
Organism: Tetradesmus lagerheimii; assembly: GCA_902809745.2. NCBI lineage: Eukaryota > Viridiplantae > Chlorophyta > Chlorophyceae > Sphaeropleales > Scenedesmaceae > Tetradesmus > Tetradesmus lagerheimii. The sequence continues at coordinate 28,884 of CADDIJ020002565.1, read as the reverse complement.
CCTGCTTGCAGGAAACTGATGGAGGCCCAGTGGATGGCCGCATGCCAGCCACCTGCCATTGCATGGTATGCGTGACATAACACGTGTTACTATATAAACCACGGTTGTGTGTTGTGCTTGCAGGTGGTTACCTGATGGATGGAGGCACAGTGGATGGCCGCATGCAGGCCACCCTCAGCTACCCTCACAGCAGCAGCAGCAGCAGCAGCGCAAACGTGCTGGGTGCTGGCACTGTGGGCCAACTGGAAGCAGACCTACGGCACAAGGGGCTGTGCCCGCGCACGCGCTTTGTCGCAACAGGCACAAAGTAAGTTAAGTGGTTTATCTATCTTGTACAATGAAGTTCATCTGCGTTCCTGCCAGCTCTTCGATACTGTATCTTCCCATCTGCCTTGCAACGGTCTGATTAATCACCAATTCCACCCGCAATGCGGCACCATCTGCTCATTAGCAACTCACCGCCATCCTGCTGTGCACTGTTATCCCTGCTCCCATCACTTGATACCTTGGCCAGGAGCGCACAACAAATCATGCTGCCTGCTTCATTACTCCAAGACGTCTGTCAACAACGCACGCACCACAACTGGCTGACCAGAGCAAACTCTATTGTCTTGAAATCGCAGGGGCCGGCTTGAGATCAACAACTTCATCCTGCCATCCATGGGCCACAGCATCGCCATCAGCCGCACCTTTGCACAGCCAGACAGCCCAGACCGCAAATCTGACAGCCTCGGAGATGGTTTGCACGAGAAGCGGCAAAGCATAGAGGTGTACGGCAGCGGGGAGAGCAACTACTACTACCAGGTGACTAGGAGGTGGTATGGAATAGTGGTGTTATTCGGTAGTATTCGTTACTAGTATCAGGTATTACTAGGAGGTGAAAACACAGAGTGTCGGCAGCAGAGGTGTACGGCATCGCCGTCAGCCGCACCTTTGCGCAGCCAGACAGCCCAGACAGGCAGGCCGACAGCCTGGGGGACGGCCTGTGGGAGAAGCGGCAGAGCATAGAAGTCTACGGCAGCGGGGAGAGCAACTACTACTACCAGGTAACCTGCGGGAGGTGACGACACATAGCATCAGAGTTGCTGTCGCCGTGTTTTTCTGATTACTTGGATGATCCTGCGCCCTATGAGCCTCTCGTTGGCTCCTCGTTGGAGCAAATCCTACTACCAGGGAGCTAGTCAGTACTAGCAGGAGGTGAAGGGGGTGAAGCCACAGAGTGTTGGCAGCAACAGCAGTAACAGCACTGCGGCAGGTATTGCTTCCAGGCAGCTGGGTGACATCCACCAGCAGCAGCAGCAGCGCCAGGATGGCAGCGGGGCGACCTGCAGCTGGTACAGTCGCAACGCAATGGCCAGCTATGCATGCAACGATAGGACTGTTATGTGCAGCTGACACTTTTCTATCTGTGATGCTGTAACGGCAGCACAAGCAACAGGCGGAGCTGACGCAATGCATCAGCGCGTCCCAACGCGGGAACAGCTACTAGCGGGCGGCCCGCTAGTAGTACTTGAAGTACTTCAATGTCAGCAGCAGTTGGGGATCAGCCAGCGCTTGGAGAGCTTACATGGGCATGCATCCTCGGTCTTGTTTTTATAACCCAACTTCATGCCACCTCATCGTCACTTTCGTTTCTGCTGCCTGCACTTGTCTGCCGCTTCATGTTGCTCTACTGTATGGCCAGCTGACGCGCTTCATCAGCGACCTACGAGTGCTGGAGGACAGCCAAGCACCCAAAGAGTGAGTATAGCTACCGTAGACGGGCCGGCTTGATCACGCTTTTGCGCCCAGTTTGGACCAACATGAGCGGCGCATGCACGCCTATTGTGGCATGCTTGGTGTCCTGGGCCAGAGCTTGCACTTCACACGCACAGCTGCAGCGGACAGCATTGCGTACGTCACTCATCTAGACTAGTAGTCAGCTACCTGCCATTGCTTCAACCTGCTCACACTGCTGCTCACACTGCTGCTGCTGCTGCTGCTGCAGGGCCAAGCGTGCAGTGCAGCAGGCCATGGACGATGATGCACGTGACGCCATAGACAACATGACCCTCATCGACAGCATCTACACAGCAGCGGGTCTGCCGCTGCGGCAGCCCAGCAGTGCGCATGCGGCGCTGTGTGCAGCTGGCAGGGCTGGGAAGTGACAGGAAAACATCGCATACATTGCAGCGGGCCTGCCGTTGCGGCAGCCCACCAGTGCGCATTCGGCGCTGTGCGCAGCTAGCAGGGCTGGGAAGTGACAGGAATACAGCGTCTACATTGCAGCAGGCCTGCCGCTGCGGCAGCCCACCAGTGCACATGCGGCGCTGTGTGCAGCTAGCAGGGCTAAGAAGTAAGAAAGAAACAGTGTCTACATTGCGGTGGGCCTGCCGCTGCGGCAGCCCACCAGTGCACATGCGGCTGCAGCTAGCAGGGCTGGGAAGTAACCGTTACTCCTCTGGGAGGATGACGGGGGTGTGCGTGGTTGAGTATTTTGGGGGTGTAGCCGCTGCGGCAGCCCCCCAGTGCGCATGCGGCTGTGGCTAGCAGGGCTGGGAAGTAACCGTTACTCCTCTGGGAGGATGACGGGGGTGTGCGTGGTTGAGTATTTTGGGGGTGTAGCCGCTGCGGCAGCCCCCCAGTGCGCATGCGGCTGTGGCTAGCAGGGCTGGGAAGTAAACGTTACTCCTCTGGGAGGATGATGGGGGTATGGGTGGTTGAGTTGTTATGGGGGGCTAGCCGCTGCGGCAGCCCCCCAGTGCGCATGCGGCTGTGGCAGCAGCTGGCAGGGCTGGGAAGTGACAAGTGTGCATGCGGCTATGCGTGCAGCCAGCAGGGCTGGGAAGTGACAGCAGGATGATGGGGCTGTGGGCGGTTGAGTTAGAGGTGGCTAGCAGCAAGTTGCTGTTGGCTGGATGCAGCAGAGCTGTTGGTGGCTGTGTGGATTTGTTCGCGCGTACTTGTGAGGGGTTTGTGGCTCCAAGGTTGTCAGGCGTGGGTGTCTGAAGATTGAAATGGTTTCCAGATTGGCAATCGAGTTTGACGTGACTGATTTGACTTGATGTGAGTTGACCCTGTGTGGTTCATGGCGCGCAATTCATTGGCTTTGTAGCGCAACTCGCAATGTGAACTCTGTGCGGTCTAAGTGCAATGTTGGCGGCGGGTTGGTTGGTGGCTGCAAAGCATGCACTCTGTGAGTCAGCAGCATTAATTGCGCGTTTGACGTTTTCTTTGCGACAGCCAACCGCAGCAGTGCCAACCGTGGTAATCACCATGCACATCATGATGGCTCTTGTCCGGCCTGCAGCATTTGTTGGCACACGACGGTCGTGATGAGTGCCCGGCAAGATGAATATTGCCACTAATACTGGTGCCATACCTCCTACACTGTGCATTTTTGTTCGTGAACCGTCATGCAGATGTGCCCATCATGTCATCTGTTTTGCTTTGTTGCTTGTTTGTTGTGCCCATCACTCACGTGCTACGCTGTCAGCAGTGGCTGCCATGATGACAGTAATTGTAATCGTACTACAAACACATAGTATGTCTCGGCTGGCAGGATGGCAGATCGAGTCAGGCTGTCCTTCCTTGGAGCCCTGCATCACAAGTGATGCAGCATGACAACAGCACTTTGCACCCGAAAACAATCTTTGCAATGGCCATGCACCCGATCTTGTGTCTGAAGCAACATATTGCTGGCAGCAGCCTGCCTCAAACTTTGAGGCTTTAAGTCACTTCGTACAGTGCACGACGTACATGTATCATACATGCTGGCAGCAAATACGGTGCCGTGCAGATAGCTGCGGAGCATCACTGACCCTGTCACTCAGAAAGCACTGCTGCCGCAGCAGACAGGCTGTCTCACGTCAGAGACCTCCAGCGAATCGGATGCACGGTGCTGCTCAAGAGACCACCGTGCGCCACACAGCATCATGCTGTATGGCATACGCAGCAGGTTATCGTGACAAGCTAGCCTGCTGAGCAACCGTCAAGATGAGTGTGCAGTGCAAACATTGCAGCCAGTAGCTGAACACTTCGCTGCAGCCGCATCAACTGCGCCACAGTCCACACTGATGTTCACAACCTCAACCGTATTGCTTGCCGTGAGGTTGCTATACTGTTTTGTGGACAGCTAGCGCAGCTGCTGATCGTGGCCGCCCTACAGATCTATGCTGCAGTCTGTCTCTTGCATCCCTTCTAGCTGCTGCTGCTGCTGCACGTCCATGTTGCATGTCTTCTGATCCTGCTGTCCCTCTGCTGGCTGCATCTTTTGCTTCAACGGCAGTGCAGCAAAAGCCCCAGCAGCTGCCATGCGCTGTGCATGCAGTAGCCCCTGGCTCATCAGCTGCTGCACAGCTGCCTTTCTGTTGCCTGCCAAGCTGATGCAGCGCACCAAACTGCCCACACTGAGCAGCTGCGAGCCGGCCGCAAAAGGGTCAAACAGCAGCAGCGGGCAGCCGCTGCTTGCTGCAGGCTTCAAAAAACGGCAACGCCTGTGCGGCAGCAGGAATGTGCGGCCGCAGGGCAGGAGAGTGCCAGGTGTTGGAGTGCATGCAGGCAGCTGTTCAGTGAGGTTGGCGTTGCGCAGGGGATGGAAGCATTCAGCAGGTGACAACCTACGGGCCAGGAGCATCTCTTTGCTAGCAGTTGGCCGCTGGCTTTCTGCACCGCAGAGCGCACTTTCAGTTAGTAAAGTTCGCTGCCAGCTTGCCACACCAGGTCAGCTTGTAAAGAATGTAGCGGTACTTGAAGGCGCATAAACTCCCCCCTTTGTACACGTCGCTGGTGACACTGCTCATGCAAAACCTACAGGCTTGTGCTGCCAGCACATGGGCCGCGGCCGTGACATGCGCAACATGCCATGTACAGTGTATGGTCCAAGGTTGTACACGACTGCTGTTGACTGCCTGTTTTTTGCCTTAACTTGTGAGGATGTACAGCAGGCTGCCGTCAACACGTGTTGTGCACATGCCATTCGCGCGAATGCGGCATTTGTACAAGCAAATCTATCAGTAGAGCAACGCATCAGCTGTTACCTTGTGAGGATGTACAGCAGCCTGCCGTCAATGCATGCCGTCGGCTGGAATGCGGCATTCGTACAAGCAAGTCCATCACTAGTGCAAAGCATCAAACTGACCGGCAGATGCTGCAGCAGCAGCCAGCTGCATTCACTCAGCTGCTGCCAAGCATGCTGGCAGACTCTTTCTCGGAAGGCAGCAGGGAGCTGTTACCTTGTGAGTATGTACAGCAGGCTGCCGTCGACGCAGGGTCGGCCTCTCCAGCTGGCAGCCAGGCGCCCATCCAACACAAAGGGCACACGCGCCGACGCAAGCGCAGTGGAGATAAGATCATCGCGGTCCTGCGGCAACATACAGAATGCACAATTTGAAAAGTTGTTTTGCCGACACAGAAACAGGTGCTGCACAGGTGAATGCAGGCGATAAAACCATACTGTTCCTGCAATAGTTGGCAGCAGGTCATGACACTTCCTATCAGGAATAGTATGGTTCAAGCATAACTGCACCTTGAACTCGCTGATGACCTGCCGCTGCAGGAAGGGCAGCGTTGTCAGCACCACTTGCATGCGGCCGCTGCTGCAGCGCTGCGCTGCATCTGCTGGCAGCAGCTCCTGCAGCCACTGCCGCACAATGCCACCCCACACACCCTGCAGGTACAGCAACACACAGGCACAGGGCAGCACCCTGCAGTGACGAGGCGCACACCCTGCACATGCAGCATGGTGTTATAGCACTGTCGCCGCTGCCCTGCAACTAGCACCAGGCATGTTGCAGCCACAGCCGCACAATGCCACCCCACACACCCTCCAGGCACAGCAACACGCAGGCATAAGGCGGCAACGTCCAGTGGGGAGGCACACCCCCTGCGCACACAGCATGTTGTTGTAGCACTTGTGCAATGCATTCTGCCTTCAAGGCATTGGCAATGCAACACCAGGCATGCTGCAACAACTGCTGATTCATTGTGATGCATATGACAGATGCCTTCAAAATGTGCCAAGACACGAGCTGCCTCACACCAACAGCATCTGCTTAGGTTACTGAGTACTAAATACGCATTCCTGGTGCTGCTGCTGCTTGCCCCAAGCGCGTCATCGTGCTGACGTACAACGTCTGCATCGGGTCACTTACCAGCAGGCCAAGGGGCCGCTTGAACACCCCATGCTCCAGACACAGCTCGTAAGCTCTGTCAAGTGCTGCTTGGGGCTGCACGCCACATGCAGCTAGCACACTCAGCAGCGCTCCTGCACTGGACCCCACCATGGCACACTGTGCCAGGTCGTACGTGTCCTGCAGGTACTGCAAGATGCCTGCAGGAATAGTGCATGCATCGTGACATTGGGCTTAAAGATGGTAAGCCGCCTATCGTCTCATCAGGACCACAAGCATCAGCCTGATTGCAGTGCTGCAAGGATATCTGGCCTAGCACGAATGCAGCAGTAGCATGCGCGTACAGCAGCAGGCAAACTCTAGCACTGCAGCTGCCTGGATCCCAATCATGATCGCTCACCAAGCTGCCAGAAGAACATGATGCCATATCCTGGCCAGCTGATGATTGCTTTAGAAGAAGCTGCAGCACCAGTGGTCATGATTGCTGTGTCCAGCCTGGAGCTCGAGCAGGGCTCGTACGCCCCGAGAACGCAGGCGTTACGCACCCTGTTGTACTATCGGTTGATATTACAGCCAAACAGGAATTTATTTACGCACGGAATAGGTTGCCTGCCAAAGCTCGGTGCAGTGGGTGCACACAACTTCAGCACTTGTTGGTGCTCAACCGCGTGTTATTCAAACCACAACACTATCTAGGTCCGTAAGCTCCATCTCTCACTCGGTCTTGCAGGCGTAACGGCGTTTTTGTGACGATCGCCTTGGAATCATGCCAGATGTGGTGCGCACATCTCCCTCGCTGGGTCCTGATAACGCGGTGGGCTGCGCACACATCATATACGTCGATGAAAGATAGGAACTGCAGTACGCAGGCTGAGGGGCAATATGCAGTAGCAGCATGTCCAAGGTTAAACACCCTGTACATCACCCACTGCCCTGCCCCATGCACCGCTGTTAGCACAGCTGCAGTAGCACGCTTGAGCAAAGCACAGTAAGGAGTTACAAAACACACTTGATAAGCGAGCCACAACTAAGGAACATACACTCCAGGTCTGCCTGTAACATGCAGTTGCACACCACATGCGCACCACATGCAAAGAGTGTGGTTGCACTTGCTTGACAATACACCAACAGCAACGAACGTTTAGACAATCCACATGCTTGACCAAATTGTGGCAGTGCAAATTGTGGCAGTGCATATTATCACTGGCACGCGAGTACACCTGCCTCAGCACACATCAGACTGGGTATTAGCATTCCTGCTTGCTTTTCCTGCCGCAGCACCTGAGGTGCTGCTGCTTTTCACTGCGCAACAAAGTGCACTCTGCATATGTAGCGTACGCTGCAAAGACCGCTTGAGATGCGCAACCGCAAATAGCTGCACTCCGCACTAAGCAACATTCCAGTGGAGTGCAACAAAACCACGCCGTTCCTGCTTATAACAGCGGCCAGCCAGAACAGCAGCCACCTGCCAACAATGCAAGCATCAAACAACCAACATTGGATTAACCCACCCAGAGCTGCCAGCGACAGTCAGACCAAACCTGCAGTTTGCAGCCCGTTGACACGCGCTGCTGGGGGTATGTGCGTGTGAATCACACCAGCACTTAATGGCGAACACCCGACAGCAAGGCTATTGCTTGATAGTATCATCACGAGTTGCTTGATGTGTTGTATCACAATGAGAAGAAGACCATGGGTCACCCATACCACAACCTGCCATGCATCACTGCTGCTGCTGCTGCCACTGCTGCTGCTTGCCAGCTGCCCTTGTGGGCTGCCGTAAGCATTAAAAAAGGACAACGCTGCATAACACACCAGCATTGGGAGCTTCAGCACTGGAAAACAGAATATATGTTGTACTGAGTCACTGTCATTGCTGTGCCAAGCTGCACCCTGCTGCTGCTGCTGACAGTAACCGCAATTGCATGCATCCAAACAAGATCAGCAACAACTGGTGAGTCAAAGAATCCTCCGTTTGTCTACCAGTAGCCACGCACACAAGTTCTGTGTTGGTCACGCTGCACCTCCAGAAGTTAGCACACGTCACAGCCGCACAGAACACCAGCACCCGCATGCTGGAACCTTAACCTGCCAATCCTGCAAAGAGCTCATGTATCGGTCACGCTGCACCACCAGAAGTCAGCACATGTCACAGCCGCACAAAACACCAGCACCAGCTTGCTCCATCTCGACCTGCCATCCCTGCAAGGAGCGTGCTGCTTGCCAAGCAAACATCACACCCTAATCCTGCGCACAATACCACCTGCAGCCCAATGCTACTACATTCTACAGCTGACGCACCACAGCAAGCCCCCCGTGTTGCTGCTCGCCAGCTCACCAACACACAATCCTACGACAGCGGAGGTGCTGTTGTTGCCACTGCTGCTGCTCCTGCTATGAGGCAGAATTGCTGCTGGGCATGCCACAAACACACACTCCTACTACAGCTGCGCTGCGCGAGCAGCATGGCATGCTGTCAACGCTGCTGCTGCTGCTCCTGCTATGAGGCAGCGTTGCTACTGGGCATGCCACAAACGCACAGTCCCTACTACAGCGGCCCTGCGTGAGCAGCATGGCATGCTGCCAACACTGCTGCTGCTGCTCCTGTAATGAGGCAGGGCTGCGCAAGCAGCAGCATGGCATGCTATCAACACTTGTACAACACTGCTGCTTGCTCCTGCTATGAGGCAGGGCTGCTTGCACGTGCTCGCTTTGCCGGCCCGCTGCCAACTGCTCCACCAGCTGTACTAGCCGGACTCGCCCCTCCCCTCATCGGCGAGTCATGGCTCATACTCAAATCCGTAATTGCAACAGCCGCTGCTGCCCCACCATCCAGCTTCCGCTTCGCCACAAGCGCAGCACCAGACACCCCACCAGCTGCTGCAGCAGCCGCACCCGCCGCTGCCGCTGCTGCTGCCTTTGCTTCTGCAGCTGCATGCGCTAGCTCAGCTGCCATAACACCTGGACTAGAGTCCCTGCCTTCCCTCACACCTCCTGTGCCTCCGCCGCCATCTGAACTCATACGCGGCTGCCGCACCCTACCCCCACCCCCACCGCTGCCCCTCTCCCTGCTGTCTCTGCCATCTGTGTGCTCCCCGCTACCCGACCTGCCCCCACCACCACCAGAAGGCGAGCTGCTCCTGCCCCGTGGAATCTCACCCTCATCTTCCTCACTCCCCCGCCACCTGTCATCGATCTCAACAGCAGCAGCCACACCCACAGCCACACCGCCCCGGCCGGCAGATCCCCCCTCTGGCGTATCAAACACATCTGAGGCACCTGAGACGACTATGCCGCTGGACAAACGCCTGCCAGGCGCCCCGCCTGCACCCATCTGCACAAACCCTCCCCTACGCGGGCCTGCACCCGCGCTCGCACCAGCGCCACCGCTGTTCCAATGCGCAGCAACTTCTGCATGCTTACGCACCATCGGCACAGGTGCCGGCCGCGTGTGCGCAGCAGCGTCGTCCTTCCGCGGCCAGTCATATTTGCCTCCGGCCTTGCCCTTCTCTACTGCTGTGCCTGGCTCTAGCAGTACTGCTGCCACGTCAGCGTCACCAGCAGCAGCAGCACCTACTGCTGCTGCTGCTGCAGGTGGAGGGCCAGGGGGAGGTGCAGGGATGGGGATGTGTGTGCTGTGTGGCTGCATTCCCCCACCAAACCTGCCCCTACCCGGGCCCCTGCCACGCACAGCATAGCCGCCCATCCTGCCGCCACCCCTGCTGCTGTTGCTGACCCTGTACGAAGGATCCAGAGCTAGCGCACCATTAGGACTGCTAGATGGTGCACGTACTGGCTCTGCTGCTGCCTCACCCTCTGCTGCTGCTGCTGCTGCTGGGTCAGCACCTGCTGCTGCTGCTGCTGCAGCAGGGTCGCTGCCAGCGCTCGCTAGCTGCTGCGGGTGAAGCTCACCCTCAGACATGCGGTAGTCTGCATTCCTGCCGCTGCTGCCGCCCTCGTGCTGCTGCTGCTGCCTATCACCCTCTCTGTGCTCGTGATACTCATCATAGCCATCATGCTCCCTCTCGTGTGAGCGCTCCCGGCTCCTATCCCCACCCTCGCGCCCAGGCATGTTATGCGCATTTGAGTACAGCGGCCGGCCAGGCTGCCGTACCTGCTGCGGGTACCCTGCCCTGCCACCCCTGCTGCTGTCGTACCCCCTACCGCCGTCATAACCCCTACCACCGCGCCCCCGCTGGTAGTGTGGCTGGTAGCTGCCACCAACTGCGGTTCCACCATGATCGCTGGTGCGACGAGATGACATGTCATACTCGCCACTCCCGCGCCGCACAAATGATGTGCGGCCACCACCACGCCCGCGCATGCCTCCGTTGTTATATCCACCCCGTCCACGGTAGTCGCCGGTCCCCTGCCTGTTGTAGTACTGCTGCTGCTGGTACTGACCCCCACTGCCCTGGTGGTAACCGCTGCTGCGGTAGTAACCCCCGCCGTCCTTTCCCCTGCCGCTGCTGTGGCTGCGGCTGCCGCGCCGCCCCCTGCTGCGGCTGCGGCTGCTGTGCTCCCGCGAGTACTCCCTCCCTCGGCTGCGGCTGCGTGGAGAGTAGCTCCTGCTCCTGCGACCCCCGCTGCGAGTGCGGCTCCTGCTGTGGCTATGTGAGTAGCTGCTGCTGCGCCCCCTGCTCCTGCTACCGCTGCGGCCTCTACTGCGGCTTTGGCTGTGGCTCATACTGCGGCTGTCCCTGCCCTTGCTGCGGCTTCTGCTGTGGGAGAGGCTGTGACGGCGTCGCTGGCTAGGGCTCCTGCTGCGTTCCATGCTGCTGCGGCCCCTGCCCGTGCTGCTGCGCGGCCTGCTGCGGCTGCGGCTGCTGCGAGCTTCACTGCCAAGGCGCGAGGGTGGGGCAGGGATGGGCTCCCGGCCACGTCTAAGCAGGGGCTTGGCACCGGAGTGCTGCTGCTGCTGCTGGTGGTGCTGGTGTGCTGCTGCTGCTGTGGGTGACAATGGTTGCTGCTCCTTGGCATCGCGCCTGCACGAATGTGGCAGCATTGCGCAATGACAAACGTCAGCAAGTTGGGAATGATGAGTGGCACAGCCAGCAACGGAAACAAGATATCAACATGTGAAGCAACCTGCCGGAAAACCAAGAAGCAGTTTCATTGCACAGCAAGCGGCAAACTGCATACAGAATCACAGAGGCACAAGCGCACATGCATACATAGCAGTGGGTGCAGCATTCCTGACAAGTACGCAAGCTGCAGCAGCAAATCCTGCAGCGGCCGCGCCAGCCAGAGGAATGCAGGGGCTGCCCTGTGTCTACCCATGAGCAGTAGAAAAACCGGTCGCGATGCAACATCGGCGCTAAACACCAGACGAACTGACCCACAACAGCGCTCTTTTTTAAGGGGCAATTCTTTCATGTCTGCGCATACTCGCGCAGCAACCAACCAATAAAAGCCTATGCAATGCACATCTGCAGCCAAACCCCTCACCGTGCAGCGCCATCTTCAGCTGACCTGCCACCCTGCTGCTGCTGCTGCTGTGTATCTTCTGCAGCCTCACTGGCCCCGTGTTCCTCATGTTCCTCATCATGCTCCTCTACTTCCATGTCTGCTGCTGCTGCTGCATCCTCATCCTCTCCGTCGCCAAAGTCAAGCACATCATCGCCTTCAAGATAGCTGGAAATGCGGGACACTAGCATAGGGGGCGCTGCTGCTGCTGCTGGTGCTGCTGCTGCTGGTGCGGCTGCAGGTGTGTCTGCAGCACCTGCTGCAGCAAGTGCAGGTGTGCCAGCTAGCAAAGCAACAGCAGCAGCAGCAGCAGCAGCAGGCGTGCCTACTGGCGTTGCGCTATCTGCAGCTGGTGGTGCCGTCGCAGCAGAAGCAGCAGCTGGTGCAGGAGATGGAGCAGCAGCAGGGGTCTGTTCATTCTGCTGCTGCTTCTCCTGCCGTGCAGGCAACTTCTGCTGCTGCTGCTGCTGCTGCTGGTGGTGGTGTTCATCTTGCTGAGTCATAACCTTAGCAGCAGCTTTCTGCTGCTGCTGCTGCTGCTGCCGCCGCTCAACCTGCTGCTGCTGCTGCTGCTGCTCCTGCTGCTGCCGCTGCAGCATTGCCCTGTGGTGCTCTCCCTGGTCAAGTTGCTGCGGATGCCGCTGGTCAATATCCATGGGTGACCTGCACTCGCGGTTGTCACCACGGCCACCTGCTGCGGCAGCACTTTCCTGCCTCCTGCCATCCTTTTCGTGATCCTTGTGCACCTGGAGCTGCAGCTTCTGCTGCGTCTGCTGCTGCTGCTGAGGAGAAGGCACAGCAGCAGCTGCCGGCCTGCTGCCGCTGCTGGTCAACTGGGCTGCTGCACCAGGCTGCGCCTCACCCACTGCTACTGCCACACCTGCATGCACCAAACGTGCAGTGTCAGACCGGAAATCCGTTGACGTACCAATAGCGACGCAGTGCAAAGCTTGCATGCTGGCCAGTGCGATGTTGGCCCTTGACCTCCCGCTCACCTGCTGCTGCAGAGCGCGGCAACACTGGTGCTGCCGTTGACGGACCCACCAGCTGCCGTGTAAGCAGGCATGTGAAGTGCCTACGTACATCTTCCTGCAATGACGGGCCGAAGGGGCGTCAGCACAGCGTTCGGAAGCCAGACTGTCCTGGCTGGTGTGCCGACCGTCCCGCATCTGCTATCGCTGCCACCTCGCACCTTTGACAAGCCCAGGAACTCATTCTTAATGCCTTTGCAGCTCAGTTCAAGCTTGAAAGCCGATGCAGTGTGCGCAAAGTTGGCATCCTCCAAGTACTGCAGCACGAGCCACCAGATGTGCTTCTCCTCGTACTCTGGCAACATGCATGTGATAACAGCCTCAGGAAGACCCCCAGATGAGGCCATTTGCGACTATGGACAGCGATCAGTACTTCATGGGACCAGGTATGTATGCTTTCCAGCCGCTTGATGCAGACGCGATCCCACAAAAAGCGGGCACGATGGTGTGATTTACCTTCGTTCGACACCAATTACGGTCGACGATGGCCCCCTTGTGACAGAAAAGGACAGCATGACATTGGCGGGCCTAGTGAGCTGACTATGTCACAGTCTCAGCTACAATTTGCCATATTCGAGATGCCGTTCTACGTTGTGACGTCGTAAGCAAAGCTGGCCCCTGCGTCTGAGAAGCACTACCAAGCGCAGTAGCTGCACGCATACGGACGTCGCGCACTTCTCTTGGTCTCATCTGACTACCCCTCAAAGACACCACATTGAGGTGGATCTACGCTTTGATGCAGCAGCAAGCCATACTGCAGAAGGGTGTGAGCAAGCACGCCCCACACAGCAGCACCAGCACCAGGCCACCAAGTCGCCACATGGCCTGCCAGGCAGCGCAAGGCCATTTGCACAGTCAAAGCAGCACAGCGTCAAGACTAGCACACAACTGGGATGTATCCACAGCTGACTGGCACACTCTGGCGGCCAGCAGCGGCAGCACGTTTCCAGTCGTGCGTGGGCAGCAATGGCTGCAAGCAGCTGCTCTCGCACTGCTGCAGCTGCACTTGGTGAGTGGCAATGCCTGGATGGTGCTTCTGTACCACATAATGCTGTCATCTGCTCACCCAAGACAGCAGGCATGTGCCAGCAGTCGAGACATTCGGTGCATCCTCACCACAACCTCACACATGCCTGGGGTCCAAGATAGCAACGACGACCAAACTGGGTGCCTCACTAGCCACCCTGGACACTCAACAGCAGCATTCGCTGCACTGCTTGATGCCAACCTCATCACAGGCACGATCCTGTCGTCGAATTTGTTGGTAGCCTAACCTGTGCTGCGCCTGCTGTGCGGGTGTGCTGCTTGTGCTGTGTATGCTGCGTGATCAGGCCCTTGCAGGACAGGCCGCTGACTTTGTGGAGAGCAACATCAACAACGAGGGCAACATCCCAAGCGAGCTGTCAGCTGCAGGTGAACAGCCAACACGCATGCTACATGCTTTGCTTTTGGCTAGCACACATGCTCGATGTGATTGAAGCCTTCCCAGACGCAGTGGCTGCTGCACAATATCAAGGATTGCAGGACACGATGTTGCATGATATCTCGCGCAGCAAAATGCAGTATTCACATGTCTAGATGTGGCCCCCACCACCGTGGTTGAATATGCTGCTCAATAGTACTGGCTAGCTGCCTGCAGAGCGCTGCGCGGTCATACATGCGTGCATACTGCAGATGGACGCCCAGGCATTGCGGGATTGGCTGTAACAGCAGTAGCACGCATGTGGGGCAGCCAAAACAACATCTTTTCTGCAAGCACCGTTCCATCTCGACCCTCACACTTGGTCTCACTTGGTCATACTTGGTCATTGTAATGTCTTGTTGCTCGTTGCTTGTGGCTGCGCGTTGCTTGCCGCAGGCGAGACAGCTGCTCCTGCGCTGAGCAGCTTGATGGCAGGCAGCAACAGGAAGCAGGTGGAGGGCTGCACGCGCAAGTGCGTGCCCACATGCATCAGGGGAGGTGAAGGTGAGCAGCCAGTTTGAAAAGCTTTTTTATTGTTGCTACTGGCTACCGTTGTTTGACGTACAGTTCAAGCCAACATGCCAACGTGCCGACGTGCATCAGGGGAGTGAAGGTGAGCAGCCAGCAACACAGCTGGCAGACAACAGCCTGCTCGAGTTGTGCTGTGCTGTGCTGTCATGAGTAGCTGGCTGCTGTGCATTTTGTTGTGTTGGGAAAGGCATGGCGGGGTGCTGCTGCAGCCTGGACCTTTGCATGCAGCATGGGCGAGCAGCAAGATTGGCAAAGTGAATAACATGCAGCCCTTATAGCAAAAGCTTGTGATGCGCTCAGGTGGCTGGCGTCGGCCGGCAACTCTGCTGGCGTGTATCACTGTTGTACATGTGAGTTGTTCCAAACGCTGTGCTGCTGCTGCCATTTTCTGCTGTGGCTCCACACTGTCTGCAGGCTCTCCTGGCTTGGGGCCGCTATCTGTTCGCAAGGAGATTGTGGTGTTCAAGGATGGGTTCAGGTCACGGCAGTACTGCCTGTTGGAGTGTGCGCAAGTGTGCTCACTCAAGATCAACAAGGACAGCAGCAGCAGCAGCAGTAGCAGCAGCAGCAGCAGCGATCAGCGCCAGCAGCAGCAGCAGCAGCTAGACACGATTTCAGCGTCGCTGGGTGTTCCTTGAGCATATTTGGATGAAGATTTAGCTCAGCAATCTTTGCACCGCTGCACCAGCATGACAGCAGCTGTGCTGTGTTGTAGCTTTTTGGAGCTGCTGTGCTGTCACGCCGGCCGTGTACATGCAGTGGGCCTGACGGTTGGCATATGCATCTGCTAGAATGGTGCGAGTCTGCAGCAGCTGCCTTGTCAAGCAGCAGCAGTTTGCATTTCCTCTGTAGGATGTGACAGCCGTCATGTACATGCATTCACCATCATCATGTCACGAATAACGCCAGCATTGGTGGGATGTTTGACCGCTTTATGCACATGCAATGTACAACACCTAGTAGGCGCTGGCAGTACCTGTGTTGGCTGGTTACGCTCATCTCTGACTGCTGCTCTGCAGAGTACCTTATGGCACAGGGTTGTCAACATAATTGCTGCATCTTACAAGCATGCAACAAAGCATGCAGCGCACGCCGTGAGCAGCTTATGTGTCACGTACCGCGGTGTGTTGATACATGCTGACAAGAAACAGCATTGTGCAGTGCTGCAACTTGCCAGCGCGCTGGCAGGTTTTGTCAGTCAGCATCAGGTTGCATGGTGGTCCTGCTGTGCATACAATCGGTGCTGCTCTAACATGTTAAAGGTTGTGGCTTTGAGCTTGCCTTTTGATCGGTGTCACCACAGCTAGTGACCTTGCTGTACAGGACTATGGTGGGCAGCAGGCAGCGTGGCTAGCAGCATCAGGCTTGCGCAGCACCGATGGATTGTGGATGCCTGCAGTGCGACTAATTGGTTTGTGGCTCGACTGCTGTATGTTGTATATATTTCTTGAGACATTTCACAGCTAGATCTTTTTGTACTCCCTATTGGTTGGTTGGCTGTTGCGGAGTTCACAGATAGCAGTCATGCCTACTTTCAGCAGTTGTGGACCCACAATATGGCGTGGGGGCAGTGAGACCTGATGGCTTGGCGGGGGAGTCACGACCTGTGAGATGCATCATGCAGGCAGCGCTGCGTTTCTGCTTTGTGATCACGATAAGTGACCAGGGGCAGCTGAGTGGGTGCACCTGTGCGTGGTGAGAGCTTGGCTGCTGATTTCGTCTGCCGCAGCAGTAGCAGCAGCAGCAGCATGCCAAGAGGTATCGTTTGTTGTTTCAACAACTCCCTGCCGTGCTGCAGGCTGTGAACCAAGTTTGTATGAGGTATATAGATTCATTGTACCACTTTTACAGGTCACATGTTGTCACCAGAATCCTGCAGATGTATGACGTGGCGACTTTCACCACTGTCGCAGTTACTGACAGCACTCTTGCCAGGGTATATGAGACCTTCTGGCATGGGTGCTTCGTGTAGGTCACCAGTGCTATGGCACACTGAAGTCGGTTTCGCCGCAAAGCAAGTGTGTCTGGTGCTAAGTGGCCACCCTCCTCAGTGGTCATCGTGGTTGAAAACTGCGGTGCTCACAGCAATTGAAACACCAGCCGCCAGCTCCCGTGTGGGCTGACCGGAAAGATCGCCGTTGCGCGAATCGGTGTGGTAACTCAAGGTTACCAGGGGCTTTGCGTACCCCCCCACTGGGTTACCAGTACGCATGCGTACCACACTGGGGGTACGCAAACCGTGGTAACTGCCACGGCCCTAGTTAACACCCAAAACCTGGGTCCTGACGCACCGCACAGCGCATCCTGCAAGACGCTCGCCATCTAATGGTATTATTATTGATGTAAGGCACTCGCAGTGCTCTGCGATTGCATTTCGGAGGCACTTGGGAGTTGAATATGATTTGAACTCATGAAGAGCACACGCAAATCTAAGGCGAAGCCAAGCGATAGCTTCAACACGGAGGAATTAGATGACCTAGTTGATGATGATTCGGAGTCTAGCAGTCCAGAGCCTCCCCCGAAGCGGGGAAGGCGCAGCAGGAAGGCCAGCAAGAGACCCCGACCCGCATCGAAACCAAAGTGCAATGTGCCTTGTTGCGCGCCTTTGAGGTGAACCCCCCGACCCGCCTTGCACTTGCATATTGCAGGGTATCAGCAGAAGCGCACGCATTGTCCTGCTGAAATGGGTTTCACCTACTACGCTGGTGGCATGCTGTTGCTAGGCCTGCCACCACTACATGCTGTTGCGGCTTGAGCGGCGCGCAAATTTGCGATGTTAGACACCCAACAGCAGGACTGCCCAACATGTAACACATGAATCAGGACTCAGTGCCTGTATGAAACTGGCTGGAATAGCCGCCTGTGGCACAGTCTGGCTGGCCCAGCTGGCCAGGCCTGATGCTCAGGCTGCGTACTGGCAGAGTACTCGCTGCACTGCCAGTGCGGTACTCGCGCTAGTACTCAAACCCCCGGTAACTTAATTGAGGGTACCCACCCTGTGGAGAGGCAAATTGTTATTGCTGTTTTGAGTAGCCATGTCAGCCATAGTCTGCTGCAGTCTGCATACAGCTGTCGTTCCGACACTAGGAGTTATCATTAACTTTGAGTATGGGCTGTAACAGCAGTGAGTTGCTGGACAGATTTCTGGCACACAGGCGATTCGCAGCGACCCAGCCAGCGGTATGTGGGCAGCATAACAAAAGAAACAAAACTATAAAGAACCATGGATAAGGTAATGAAATACAGCTAGGTTGCATACTGCAAAAGTTGCACGGCCCCGGACCCGTTGATGAGCTGGCGCAACCATCCACCCACCCACCACTCTCGATCATTTTAAAAACGCTAACAAAGCATTCAAAACGAGAAAATTTACGCTATAGAACTTGCGGTGACCGGTCGAGAGTCCTTACAGCAAGCCCCAATCGTGCTCCGCGCCCGAGAGCAGCAGGTACCCCCGTTGAGCAAAGTTAGTTAGTTAGTTACACAGCCTATAGTGTTGGTATCCTTGTCATACAAATTAGTGGTCATGAAGAGAGAAAAAAAATTATATTTGTTATTGGGCATGCACTGGATTTCTGCTGCTATGGGGCCAAAACATAGGAGCCAGGTGAGTAGAGCTGGGGTATGGCTTTCTAAATGGGTGTTGAAGAACACCGACAATCCCAGACACTATTGGTCTCACCGAACTGACTATGGTTGGAGCCATAACATGGCCAGGTATGGGGGTGGAAACCATAGTTGCACGAAACGTGGGGTCCGGCTGTTTATGAAACGAAACGAAACGTTTAAAACGTGCGTTTTAAACGCCTTCAGTGTGAAACGCTGTATCTAAACGGCAGCTCTAGTGGGGCTCAGGCGTTTGAATGCAGAACCCCTCGTTACTCGGCCTAGCGGCCCGTTCAGGTACTCAGGGCTCTTCAAAACATTTACTGTATATCTTTGTTGGTATTTGAATACTTGTTGTTCTCCTATCAGTCACCGATATGGGCAAGAAGACCACTGATCAGGCTACCATAGCCTGGCAGAATGTTGACAAGCTAGAGGAAAGAAACAACTACAGCAAAGTTGTATGCAAACACTGTGATCACTCCTTCAGCGGTGGGGCCAGCAGGATCGTTTCGCATTTGCTCGGCACCGGCTCGGGTGTGAAGGCCTGCAGCAAGTGCCCAGAGGATGTCAGGACTCGCCTGTCAGCTGCCAAGGCTTCCACTGATGCCTCTAAGAACGCAAAGCCAGGTCAGCGCTGCCGTGTCATGCGAGCGCAACTGGTCAACATACGACTACATCCACAGCAAGAAACGAAACAAGCTGGCACCTGCACGCGCGCGGGACCTGGTGTACATATTTAGCAACCAGCGCCTGCTGCGCAAGCTCAACTCTGGCACCCACCAAGAGGAGTTTGTGCCTTGGGACAGTGAGGATGAGCAGGAGGCAGATGCTGCTGGTGGTGGTGATGGTGATGATGAGGAGGAAGAGGGGGTGGAGATTGTGGAATGAAGCAGCTGTAATGCATCTTTGGCTGTGGTGCGAGTGCATGTGTTGGTGTCTGCAGCAATGCAACAGCAACATTGGTCATGCAACCAGCTGGGTTGCTGGTGTTGCTTTTGCTGCTTGCTGCTTGCATGGGTGTGATGCATAGGAGTGGAGTCAGCTGCCATGAGCAGCTGCATGTCTTGTGAGTGCCGCTGCATGCTGTGTTATTTGGCATGCTCATGAGCAGCAGCATCAGCAGCAGATGCGCTGCAACATGCCAATGCTTGCTGCTCAGTGTCTGTTGTGTTTCAGCCAGCATGGTGCTGAGGTTTGGATGATTGTGCATTGAGTCCAGCAGATTAACACAATGACATTTAATGTGTCGCGACTCTGCAAATATGTTTACAGTTGCTTGTGTGTGCAACAGGAGGTGTGCAGGTTGCTCAGCTCTGTTCCTGTAACCAGTGGTCGCTGCTTTCTTGGTAAGAGACTCAACTGCTGCATTATTAATGTTGCCAGTTTGCTTCTTTGCGTAAACCTTGGGATGAAAGCTCATCCCTGATACGCCGAGCAGCCCTCCAGCTGCTGTGGTGCCTCGCTGCACATGGTCCGTGGACATCAACGCATTCACACGATATCACGATTAATAAGTAGATTACGCACTGGCACCTCAATTCATTTTGACTTTGCGAAGAGCTGTCGTGCGACGATCGCCAAGTATGTTCAAGTGTTGGAGCTGTACTGCTGTCAACTAGTCAAGCCTGCTGCCGTGCCTTGGCAGCCCTCCAAGCCCGGCAGGCACAGTTCTGGGGTCAATTAATGACTATAAAGACTAGTATTGATCATTTACAAACAATTAAAATGCAAAGAATTGATGTAACTGGCCTCTACATGCCTCTAGAGTGCATACTGTGACATGGCGTTTCAGCAGCGTTTCAGCAGCGTTTCAGTCCAGGCACTGGAGTTTTAAACGCGTTTAGAAACGAAACGTTTCGTTTGAAACGAAACGTTTCGTGCAACTATGGTGGAAACCAACCTAAAACCCACCATAACACCATATGTTATCCCGTTTGCACAGTCCTGGACATCAATGTTACTGACATTGTAACACGATGTGGTTGGCAGGACCTGGGAATGACATACAGCGGCCTCACAGGGTGTGACATTCTCTCGCCACACACAGTACATTAAAATGCCCTTCTGACACATGATCACACACAAATAATTGACTCAAAATGACAAGGTTCACCAACAAGGCCTTACACCATAAGGTTGCCCTCATTGGTCCCGCGTCCTGTGAGGACGGTACTCCGCAGCTTCCAAATCTCACACGCAAAATCAGCTACTGCTCTCATGGCTGTCACAGCACTCGCGTCTTCGCGCTCGGCTCCAGCTGGCCGGGCAGGTTCATCATTGCCTAGGAGCAAAGCTGCTGTGAGAACTGCTGTAAGGCTTGCTGAGCATGATCCTGATAGTCTGACTGCTAGATGACAGCCTTGAAATCGGCTTGGCAAGGTGAAACATCCAACAGCGTGCCACGCTTTTGTGTACAGCTATAACAGCACGCCCGGCAGGTTCTGCAGGACTCCAGCTGGAGTAGTGCTGCAGGTGCGCATCACTTTGCACCTAGTGTAGCAGGGGCGTAGCCTTGATTTTCAACTGGGGTTGATTGTAGCGCTGCACCTGAAAAAACAGTTCCTATGCATGATGCAGCTGCTGCAGACAAGCATAGGCTTGCAGGCCTGCATGCTGCTGCCCGAGCCTACTAGTATTGTATACTATGCATTCCGTTGTACTCTACAGGCATCGGCACCAAGAACTGCAACGGGACTTTGCCGCTAGGCCGCCTGGGATATGTGTACCGCTGTGACAGCGTGTTTACCTGGTCACCAGGCACGGTGCCTGAGAGCAAGGCGCTTGGCCCAGGTGTCGGCATCTCCTGCTGGACCGTAGCTCTCGTGGCAGCATATGCATGGTGCTGAACGGCCGGGCTCTCCTGCCAGGCCGCACGAGAGCAGGGTGTCCCTTGGGCCCCGCTAGTCTGCACCTTGACCCTAGCCAAACTGGCGAGTGCGTGTTGCTTAGTGGGCTAGCACGTGCACGAGGGGTGCGCGCACGTGCTTTGTGCACAAACAATTGCCTTGCAAGGCATACCAGTGGTACTACCAATGTTATTAACCAATGTATTGTCCCAGTCACTTAGTCAGATGAACATTCACGTTCATGTTAACATGCCATGTTAGGCTGACTCGCGAGCGCACGCTACAGCAGTTCGTCACAAAACTCTAGTAAGTGTCATGACAGCAGCACTGCTGCTCAGTGGCACTGACGGCAGCAGCACCAGCTGAAGCAGCAGCAACACTGTGAAGCCTTCACGGCGGCACCTGTCAGGCGAGATTGCCCGCTGCTTTGATGAACTCACTGTGGCTTTCTGCGCAATGTTCATGTACATTGACATACAGGGTATTCCAAGGCGTTGGCATACTATGTCCGACATGTCTGACAGTGGCAGACAAACTTATGCTGTTCTTGGCAATGCTGACCTGCCCCCTACCTGTGCTGCTGCCTGCGCCAGCTGGGCTTCAAGCTCACGTGGTTTGAAGAATAACACGATGCAATGGGACTGTTGCTGCCAGGACTACCGCGTGTCATTGTCAGTGAGGGCTCCACACTAGGGTCTACTGGAGCTTGCTCAAGGCACGCACGTGCAACTGTAGACCCACCCAGGCTGCTGTTGTTGACAATCGCTGTGCTGTACTGATGATACAGTACTTAGAGATAGGACGCAGTTGGTCAGGGAGATAGATGGGCTCCGCGTAAGCAAGGATGCCTGGCTCCTGACTTTTGATGTGGAGTCATTGTACCCACATGTTGACGCTGGGTGCATTGCTGCATGTGCAGCAGCAGTTCATGGCAC
This sequence comes from Tetradesmus lagerheimii, assembly GCA_902809745.2. NCBI lineage: Eukaryota > Viridiplantae > Chlorophyta > Chlorophyceae > Sphaeropleales > Scenedesmaceae > Tetradesmus > Tetradesmus lagerheimii. Next base: position 6,894 of record CADDIJ020002565.1, on the reverse strand, counting down.
TGGCATGCGCCGTGCAATGGTTGCAGAGCTCCTAGAGTTTGTGCTGAAGAACAATGTAGTTACTGTGCAAGGCAAATACTACAGGCAGATTGTTGGGTGGTGCAATGGGCACCAACTGCATGCCACCAGCAGCGCAGCTCTACCTGGCCAGGGAGTGGGAAGGTGTTGCCAAGCAACGCTTGGGCAGCGACTTCCCCTCTCTGTTTAAGCGTTATATCGATGATGGATTTGTGGTTTTTGAGGGCAGCGAGCAGAAACTGCTTGCTTTCATCAGTTTGCTCAACACATTGTTGCCAAACATAAAGATCACACACAGCTATAGCCAGTTTGAAGTAGATTTTCTCGACTTGGTTGTTCATAAGTGTATGGAGGATGTCTGCGATGCAGATGGCAGAGTGCGTATCAAAGTGCGCACACACCAAAAGGTACTGAACAAGTACCTTTACATCCCACATTACTCTTTCCATCCACCTAGTGTGTTTAGGAGCTTCATCAATGCAGAGTTGATTCGGAATGTTGTCACTAACAGTGACGAACACTGGTTTGACTGCATGGTGCGCAAATTTGTGCACCGGCTACGCCAGAGGGGTTACCCTCAGCGTCTGCTAGCCAGCATCACCAACCGAGTGTCGTTTTCATTGCGGCACAGGTACCTGTCTGTGAGCAATAGCAGCACAGCTGCAACTGCAAACAGCAAGCCTGTCTGGTGGTGCCGTATGCCCAACTCATACCTGAGCTGCGGCTGCAACAGTTGCTGTGGGTGCATATGATATTGGCGGTGGAGATCTACATGCTGAGGTTTCAGAGAGACCGATTGTTGCATTCACAAAAGGCAGGAACCTGGGGTCATTCTTAGTAAAGGCCAGTCACTGACTGGCTGTTTTTGGGTGAGGTCACTAGCCATGTTGCCAGTGGCTCTCACCCTGTGTTCATCATCAAGACCTCATGGTTTGCTTTTGCAGTGCAGTATTGTACAGGGTTCGAGCCACTGGCAACATGGCCAGTGACCTCACCCAAAAACCTGCACCCTGTTGTTGTGTGCTTCTGATGGCGAGTATTTGTTGATTCTGTCCGTGTTCACAAGATTGAAGCCTGATGAAGGGTGAAGAGCCCGAAACGCGTCGCTTTCCATGTAATACGACAACACAGAGTCAACAATAGTCTGAACTTGTCTCAACAGTAGCTGTAGCCAGTCGCATTACGCTCTTGCTTTTAAACTTAAAAACAAAATATACCACGTATAACTCAATCATCTGCTATTGAATATCGATCTATCAATTATCGTTCAGCAACGGCAGTGTGTATGTGAGGAGCAATATTACGATGCCCCAACAAGCTATAGTGAGAGCCACCAAGACTGCCGACCCTGATAGTGGATGTATGGAAGGAAGATTGAAAATGACACACGATGCTTTAAGATACGCTCAATTGAGTAATGACACGGAAAGCATTTGGTGGTCTGTCAATTCAAATGGAATGTTTATGAATAAAAAGAACAGCATATGGAAAGGTTGAGGTTGAAAGTAGCAACTTTACAAGACTGGATATGACACTGAGCGATGGTCTGATTTTTGGTCAAGGATTGAGTAATAATTTCGGCACTGACAGGGACTTTTTCAAAGTCAGTAAGAAGGCTGAAATCTTCATGGCAGACACGACAACCACTATGAAAATGTTGGTGAATAGCAATGCTGAAATACAAAAGGGGACAATGGTGATTGACAACGATGGAAACATGAAAAGGAATGGGTCAAATGTCATTCTGTCGTCTGGGACAATTCAACGCAGACCAGACCCTAACAGCAACACAGGTTTTCAAGTTAGTCCAAGTGGTTATGTGACCATAGGCAACACAACGTTCTTAAATGATGGTGCTATGACAGCTTGTGATGCGACAATAAGTAATCTTACGGCGTGTAACATCAACGCGGTGTCAATAACAGCCGTGAATATCACAGAGAGCAACCTATATACCTCCAATGTGAATGCTACATTCTTGACAGCATCCAACATACAAGAAGGTGGGAGCAATTTGAGAGATAAGTATGCCCTTTCCAACGCCCAATCAAACTTTGTCCTTGGAAGCACACTTTCAACTTTCTCAAACTGGTCGTCGTGTAATTTCGTAGGTTTATCAAATGCTTATAGCAACTTCACCCTCACAACATACCCAACATTCTCAAACGCCACTTGGTGTAATCTTTCCGCCCTTTCAAACACCTTCAGCAACTTTACAACATCAAACTTTGGGGCTTTTTCAAACTGGTCGTCGTGTAATTTCGTAGGTTTATCAAATGCTTATAGCAACTTCACCCTCACAACATACCCAGCATTCTCAAACTGGTCGTCGTGTAATTTCGTAAGTTTATCAAATGCTTACAGCAACTTTACAACTTCAAACTTTCCATCTTTCTCCAATGCTACTTGGTGTAATATGGCAACCCTTTCAATCACCACAACTGGGGTCAGCAACTGGACAGATACGACATTCAGGAAAAACGCAACGACGGTCACATGGGATGAAATTAGTGGAAAACCCAATTTTGGAACATCAAACAACTGCATTGACTTTGCTGGGGTGGCGTTAGGCTCTGCTGGTCTGTTGTTTGGTGGTGCTGCTTTACTCAACCAAAATGGACAACTCACTGGTGCTCTCCAAAATGTTGCAGGTTCATTAAAACTCAATTCAAGTGGATATTCACGAATGGACGAGGGATTGAAATTGCTTGGTGATGGTGTTAATGGAATAACCCTTGACCCATCAGGTTCAATTTCAGCATTGACAGGAGCTTTTAATTACTCTCGCTTCACTGGAGGTGTTGATATAGGGACATTGACTATGTCTCTATCAAACGACAAGATATACTGGAAAAGTGGTTCAAATAGTAATACGATTTTAGGTTCCAACTCTCTGGTAGTTCTCAACAACCAACCATTTACTATCAGCAAAACATCACTCAATATAGGGACGACTGCTTTTACAACCAACTCAATCACGATGTCAAACAAATCAACAGACACATTCACAATAAGGGCGTCGAATGTAGTGATTGATGGAATCTCACGAGTTTAAAAACAATACACCACGTATCGTTTGTTGTAACAATGGTTCTCCAAACATCCAATCAATCATATACCGCAATCAAAACTTCAACACAGCAGGCCAAAAGCATAACTGGTTTGACTATTTCAATGGCAAACGACGGTTTTGGACAGGTCATACATACTTTTCAAACACTGGCAATTCAAATGGAACAATTTTGGGAAATCAACCTATATATGGTTCAACACAAGATTGGGGTTTAAATTCAACCCTGCTTACGAGTTTGAAGTACAGGGGACAGCAAACGCTACTACCATTAGAGAAGGCACGACCTTATTGAGTGCTAAATATGTATTATCGAACGCTCAATCTAACTTTGTCATTGGAAGCACCTTAACATCATTTAGCAATTGGACAAGTCCTATTAGTATTTTTGGGTCTAACGCTCATAGTAATTATACACCACTATCAAATTACAACACATTTAGCAATTACGTCACACCATTAGCACAATGGGCTTCAAATGCTCAGTCTAATTATACCATTTTATCGTCATTCATATCATATAGCAATTTTGTAGATACACAATATGCTCGAAGCAATCAACACAGTAATTATACTCTGGGAAGCACTTTTACACCGTTCAGTAATTCCCTATCACCTATATCAGTATGGGCTTCAAATGCACAGTCTAATTATACCATTTTATCGTCATTCATATCATATAGCAATTTTGTAGATACACAATATGCTCGAAGCAATCAACTCAGTAATTATACTCTGGGAAGCACTTTTATATCGTTTAGTAATTCCCTATCACCTATATCAGTATGGGCTTCAAATGCTCATTCAAATAACCGATTTTGGACATTCTCAAATTCGGTGGTTTCAACATCTTCTAATGTATCAATTGATAATGGACACCTCCGTATTCAAAGTGCCGACCCTACAATAGTCTTTAATGATACAAACGCAAGATCTGGATATATTCACTTTAACGATAATCTTATGTATTTTATAGGTGGATCAAACAATTCTCCTTATGAGAGAGAGTAGTTACATTTGGGTCCAGTCACCATCTCAGATGGTATGAGCCACCCCAAAATGAGCACAATGTCAACGCGTGACGATAGAAGATGAGCACACAATGTAGCCCATTGAGGCCATCCGTTGAGCACAGGGTCTCTCCAGATTGAGCATAAGATTATATCTGCGGTGTGTCAGTGACACACCCCAATCAGCCAACAGCATGTGCTGAAGAAGCACACCAACCAAAAAGCATGTTGTCAAGATCACACAGCCAGAGAGATAGGCAGGGCAGCTAAGGCGGCATAAAGGCGGCAGCAAACCAATAATGTGACAGGATGCATGTGTAACTTGTCAAGTAACCTAAACTCATCACGGGCTAGGAGCAACAGCGTCTAAGGCGTCATCTACAGGGACATAACCCTCAGGCTGAATTGGCACACTTTGATGGTCAGGGGACAACCCCAGCAACACTGAGCGATACAACCACATCTGATAAACCACCACAGCCAAGCCCTCTTGATCCTCACAGTCTAGAATGCGCGGCACCAACTCGTTAGCATAGCGATCTACAGTACCCGCAGGATAGAACACACTAGGGCAGGCACCGCGCAAGTGGTCATATGCAGGGCATTCTAGCAGAAAGTGTTTGAGATCCTCCACATTGTCATAGGTCCCAGTCCGGGCGTGCACGCGTGTGCGCCAAACTGCTCGGCTAGCTGCAACAGGATTAGCACACGAGCACAGTCTACACAACCGCTGCTGCCTGGGCACCCGAGGGCGGGCATGTCTACCCAGCTGCACCTCCAACTGTGCAGCCCCAGCGCGAAGCCGTGCAAGGCACTGCAACACCCGGAACGGCAAGCATACTTGCATGTATTGAGGTTGTGTGTTGCGGTCAAAAGCAGCATCAGCCTCCATAGGATGCACCCAGGCAGCATGTGTGCACATAGTAACATGATTGATTGGTGCTGTTCTTGGGTCAGCATCCTCCGCACCTGCATCGGCCCACCCCTGCTTAACCAAGCGTACAAGGGCAACAGACACGGCTGTAGCATGCAACTCAAGCCCACATACACTTGCAGCCGTCACCCCAGGCCCACGCCATGCAGCTTGCTGTATACCAAGGTGTTGCATAGTGTGCAGCAGATAGTATGTCCAGCAAGTTTTGCAACCACTCAATGCTAACTCCACATCCGACACCCACGCAACCCGCGCAAGACGATCAACGGGCATGGCCCTAAGGCGTTCCCACCAGCGCGCCGCCAGCACAAACCAATGGTGCTGAACAGGCGAGCGGTGAAGATCGCGCATCAGCACATCAATGCTGGAGCGTTGCCCAGCCCCAGTCATGTAGCGAAGGAATGACACATGCACCTTGTCAGCTGCAGACATACGCCACCCTGTGCGCCTGAACAAGCCTGTATGGCACAACTCGGGGCCCCACACATGAGATGCGTATGACATAACAGGCTCAACCATGATGTCAAACATGCGGCACTTCATGTCGTATTGTGTGATGCGTTGCTTACGGAAGCGGCCCAGGAGGGTATGCATGGCCTTGAGCCCAGACGCTGCCAAAGCATCAACTGCCGGCTGCAGACCTTTGGTCTCATGCAACACTGCACCAAGGTATGTGTAGCTGCTCTGAATGCTCAGGGGCTAACCAGCATACGTGAACGCAGTTGAGCGCGGGCGTGGCACACGTTTGCCACGGAACACCACCACACACGTCTTCTTAGGCTGCATGTTGACTTCCATGCCAGTGATCTCACAAAACAACTGCAAGCAATCCAACAAGCATTGCGCGTCTGCCGGCGACTCAGCAATCAAGCAGCCGTCATCTGCATAGAGCAAATCAGGCACATGAAGAGAGCCAACCTTGGGTCCAAGAGGAGCAGAAGCCCCACCTGGAACAGGCTTGCCTCTAATTGTGATCAACTCGTGCAGCATCTCAATAAACAACCCAAACAGCGGCGGGCTCAGCTCACTTCCTTGCTTAGTACCAAGGCACGTATCAATAGGGTCACCCAATTTGCCATTCACAGACACCTGTAGCTGGATGGTGTCATATAGACGCTCCAATAGAGACAAGAAGCGGCCATGGATGCCAAGCTGCCTGCAACGTGCCAACAACAAGTCTCTAGGAACCGTGTAAAAAGCTTTCTTAAAATCTATGAACACAACATACAACTTCTTACGCTGGTGGCGGGCCCTGTTAATGAGATGCGTAAGGGTGAACAACGCATCAATTGTGCCATGTTCTTTGCGAAAACCACACTGTGTAACAGCACGCGCACCTAGGCTCTCCATAGTTGGGTCTAGGCGGAGGTGCATGAGGCGGTCAACCACACGACTATAAATGCTAGACACACTAATGCCTCTATACATGTCCCTGTTGTTGGGCTCACTAGCCTGCCCTGATTTGGGCACCGGAATCAGCTTGCACATTTGCAGAACACGCGGCCACGTTGTTGGGGTGATGTTAGCTGCAGTAATCTGCCGCACCACCCATGCCACACAACGCAGCAGCGGCTCAAAGACGTAGCCCTGGCGGCGAGATGCATCACCAGGTCCAGAGGTTGAGCGCGGCTGGCCAGGCGCACCATCAGCTAGAGCCTCATGCACTTCCTCAGCAGGGAAGCGCAGCAACTCACATGTCCAGTTTTGCAAGTCTGCCGCTTTGCCAGATGGCAGGGAGCACATCACATCAACAATTTCCGCAAATCTAAACTTATCATTCAGGTGGTTGAATGCAGACGGCGGGTGCTGATGCACTGCCGCCAGCTGAGAGCGCAAGGCCGCAACCTCAGGCGACAGCGGCG
>CADDIJ020002564.1:0-102795 GCA_902809745.2 Tetradesmus lagerheimii | reverse complement strand
TTGCAGAGGCCTTCTCCCAGGCCCAGGCCAGCGGCAATGCTGAGGCCATCAGCACCGCACTGGCTTCAGCTGATGCATCCGCTGCGCGCCAGTGCCTGCCTGCCGCCTCTCCCAGCCCCAAGTGAGTGTAGTTTGGCAGTTGGCAATCGCATGCATAGCTCTTGGGGGTCTAGCCCAGTGCAGGCTACAGGGCCCTGCACAGCTACATTGGTGTGTTGCAATGCAAGCTGCAGGATAGGTCTGCGAGCTCTGCCCTTCTGCACGCATGTCCTCTGCGTTTACACACACAGACCGTGTTTGCAGATGACGAGGAAGTGCGCGCAGAAGGCCAGTGAAGGGGTTATACGCTCTGTGACACGTTTGTGCGCCGTATGAGGTTGATGATGATCTCGCATTATCAGGTTGAACTCAGTGCGATGCATGGCTCGGTGCAAGCTGATAGGCACACAACTTGATGTGGTAATCACATTGATAATTACAATGCTGGACAAGTTGCTGCCTGCCCGTGTGTCAGCTTGACGTACTGCGACTGTAGCAGATGACAAGTTGACACGCAGGCAGGTAGCAACTTGTGTTTAAGGTCTGGCCCCATCTTGATACAGTGACGGACAAGTTGCTGCCTGCCTGTGTTTTGCATTTAACTCTGCCAGAGTCGCGGACTGTAGCAGATGTCAAATTCGATACGCAGGCAGGTAGCAACTTGTCTCAACAACTGCTGGCCCCCTGTCTGCCAGGAGTAGGAACTTCTTTGTTGTGTGCTGCTGCATATCAACTTGGTAGGCTCACACGGTCTGTGTTTCTTTATCACGTCTTTGCAGGCCTGCTACCCCCACCCCTACCCCCACTCCACCTCCCGTCAACACTGCCAGCGTGCCCACCTACCCCACCACCATCCGCAACCAGCTGACCAACCCAGCCACCGCCTCCTCCACAGCCACCGCAATCAGCCAGGCGCTGGCTTCATCAGGCAACAACTGCGGCAGCGGTGTCGGCCAGGCTGTTGCAGGTGAGGGGGAGCTCTAGCGCTCGCACGGCACGATCAGCAGCAGCCTACGCATACTTGCCCGTGCCAGATGAACAGTTAATTGTGCTGCATCTTAAACTGCCTGTGCTACAGCATCTGTTTTCACATCATCGAAGCTCTCACATTGCACACCCTGGTCGTTTTGTGTGCTCCTGCAGAGGCCTTCTCTCAGGCCCAGGCTAGCGGCGGTGGCGCTGCCCAGGCCATCAGCCAGGCCCTGGCACAGGCCGGTGCGCAGAATGTGCGCGCATGCCTGCCAACCACTCCCACCCCTGCAAGCCCAAGGACTGCTGCCACGTGAGTGGAGCAACATGTTACAACACTGCATGTGTTTTGATTTTACAGCAGCTTCACTGGCAGGTGTTGCTATGACATCAAATGCTAGGTCTGCTACACCTCCACAACATACTGTGTACACAGTTCATATCATATGCTGCGGCAGCAATCCGGTCCATCTACATGTAGTTGCTCCCTGGCGTAATCGGCTGCAGCACGTTTGCCAGCAACACGCACCCTGTGTCATGTGCTTGACTATCTGACACCACACCTGTGTATGATGTGTGCTGTTGCAGGCCTGCTACCCCTGCCCCCACCCCCTCTCCTGTCAACACAGCCAGCGTGCCCACTGACCCCAACACGCTGCAGCAGCAGCTGACCAACCCAGCCACCGCTACCTCTACTGCCACCGCAATCAGCCAGGCACTGGCGGCATCTGGCAACAACTGCGGCAGCGGCGTTGGCCAGGCTATCGCACGTGAGTATACCTGAGTATGGGGCTACGTGATGGAAATCTGCAAAAATGCTGTAGCAGGAGTTAAGAGTCTATGCTCAATCTGTTGCGCGAGGTTATTCCAGCAGGATCCTATTTGTCCGGCTGGTATCCTCCAGTCTGTTCCTCCTTGACATCATGTTACATAACATGCAGCAGGAATCAGGGTGTATGCTCAATCTGTTACGAGTGCTCATTACTCCATCATCATCTTACTCGTCCGGTTCATATACTCCAGCCTTTTACATCATATGTCATGATCCTGACGGATTATTCTATACTGGTGGGTTTATTACCCCTCTTGCAGAGGCCTTTGCCCAGGCGCAGGCCCAAGGCCGTGGCCAGGCCATCAGCCAGGCCCTGACTCAGGCCCAGGCCAGCAACGCGGTGCAGTGCCTGCCCAGCCGCTCTGGCTAAGCCAACAGAAGACCATGATTGCATATGCAGCAACGTGATGCGCCCTTGTGCAGCAGACGTATTACGTCTTCCGGGAAGAATCGCTGCAGATGCATTTGCAGATGGTTTGCAACGGCGCTCCCAGTTACAGAGTGTATGCGATAGTGCACCCAAGCCCACGAACATCAACAGGCTATGGTGCGGCGTGCATGTCTGGTGGTGCTGGGGCGCAGGTGGTTGCGTAACAAAGCAGCAAGGTGGCCTTTGGCCTGCTTGGTTGCATGCATGAATGCTTGCGCTACTGCATGTCAATGGCGTGGAGTTGCCATTGTTGCAGAGCTTTGTGGTGTGGCTGCCTTGTGACAGCCAGTGTTGCTGTTGCCAATACTGTGCATGGCATATGATCACATCTGCTGTGTTGGCAGCGGCAGCTGTTGTGGCAGTGTTGGCTTGTGAGAAGGTGCCGTTGTGTGCACTATTTATCCACTTGCATAGGTTTTACACAAGCAGTAGACGTGAGCTTGATTAGTAATGCTTTTTACCTGTGACTCTGCATAGTTGCATGTGTTTTTGTTAGGTGACCTTTCCAGGAGAACTGCACAGGTGGGATATTTGCTGAACACAACACGGTGTTGGCAGCACATAACATGCAGCTGTCGCACTGTGACTCAGCACCAATGCTGTGCTGGCGTTGAACAGTATCCAGTGGAAGGAAGCTGCCTTGGGATCTAGTGGTGTTCGGCAGATGTGCCAGTGTTGTAGAGCGGGTGTCGAGTGAATATGTAACAGATGAACGTTTGCTTTCTTCTGCCAGGGACAAGCAAGGCTTTGTCAGGAACAAGCAAGGCAAGTATGCAAGCATTACCTAAACAGGTCGCATGGATTTCGGGAGCATGTGGGCGATGCAGTTGACACAGCATTGCCTGCTACGAATTTAAACAACAGCAGTGCAGTGCAGCTGCTGGCACCCAAACACATGATGTTCACTGCAATTGCAAACTCAGCAATTATTGCCCTGAGGGCAGCACCAAGCGGAGCAGGGTAATCTGCGCGCACATACATGATTGCTCTGATGGTAAGCCGCAGTAGGCTGCTTCCTGCATATCTTCGCCTGCAAATGAGACCGATGAGCGTCTGTCAACATTGTTGGGATACATCTGTACAGCCTCAGGTCTGGGTGGAGGTAGTGCAATGGGATTATTGCCACAGCCTGACAGCCGTGGTGATAATCCCACTGCACTACCTCCGCTCAGATTAGCATGCCTTGTTTTTTAAACCCGCTGTTTGAGTACATAGGAATCAGGTGCTCCCAAGCATTAATACGAGGCCATTCAACTGATCAAGCAGATCAGCAGCTGCAACATAACTTGCTGACATCTGCCTGCAGCATGTACTGCCAGTAGTGCCAGTCGTCACACTCACTAAACTTCAGCGAGAAAGGCGCAGGCATTCATTCGGTGTCAGAGTTGGCTGCTCCACAGTTGAATAACGCAGCTACAGCTTTGGCGACACAGCCAGCTGTTGCATCATCGTAACCACTTCGACAGCTGTGCATCATGTTCAGCCACATGCTCCTGTGCTTGCTCACAATCGTCGTTACCGCTGCTGCTGCAGCACTCCACTTGATTGCTTGCACACAAGGTTGTGCAGCTGGCGTGACGCCTGAGGCCGTGAACATTACGATCAGCCAGGGCACACGAGCTCACGCTGTGCAGGTGGCCATGAAGTCTTCCGTGTTGTCTTTGGCTGTAGTAGCGGTGCTGTTGGGGATGAGCGTAGAAGGTGCGGGCGTGCAGGCGTCCGTACGGCGCGTGGCAGCTGCCCTGATCATAGGCATACATGTTCACCTTGATCTGCTGCTTGTCGGCTATGATCATGCTGTGAAGCTATAATGATATATTTCTGCAACATGCTCTTACGTAGGTAGCCTAAGCGGCTGCTGTGATCAAGCACAGGAGCAGCCTTGTGTCTGCATGCAGCCGACAGCAGAAGTAGCAGCTGCTGCTTTGACCACCTGTGCAGCTGCATTCTGCGTGTCCAGGTCACGAAATGCAGCCTATATCACACAAATTCACATGCCCCTTCTAACACGTTAAAGTCGAGAGCAAGCATGCAAGTGTTGCCACATATTGCCAGCATGGTAGCTGTGCGTCCGATGTTGCTCTGCATGCTGCTCACACCATGCTGCACACTGCATGATCACAACCCCTGCAGGTGCCAGGGTCCTGCATCAGGCACCTGTGTGCAGTGCTGGACCCACTGCTGTCGCCACTGCTTCCTCAACTGGCGGCAGTGCCTCCTCTCAAGCAGTAGCACAAGTGAGGGGGCGCTCCTGTTGCGGTGGCATCTCTGCCAGACATGCCAAACCTACTGCTCACTTCCTACAAAAGCCGGTAGCTGCTTTGTGACACGACAGCCCGTACAGCAGGCATGCCAGTACGCCACACGGCGGCACCCATGTACCATTGCTTCGGACATCTTTTACCAGGGCAGGGGTGCTGCAAAGTTTGCTATGCAGCGTTTGCATGGCAGCATTGAAGGTGCTGTCAGCATGGCAAGCGCAGTATTTAACTCTAACACTACTGCTGCTGCATCATTGCAGTCCATATGTGATGCACTAAAGTCAGGCTCAAGCGTTGCCGAGGCTATCGCGCAGTCTTCATCGTCTGGCAATGGGCAGGCAGTTGCGGAGGCCATTGCAGAGGCTGCAGGAGGAGGTGAGGCAGCCTGCGCATATGCATGCGGCCTGTGCTGCAAAATAGGGTGCCGTGCTAAGCATTACATCGTCCCCCTCCTAAAAAAGCAGAGCATTGCTCCACCCGCGCCACTGCCCCAGTAATATTGATTGCCTCCGCGCCCGCGGTGCTTTTTCAAGCAACCCCTTGCAACAGCTCGTGAGCTCTCAAGCTCAGCCAGACCTGCAGCGACTGCTACAGCGGTCACAGCACTGCCCCCCTTTGCATGCCTTGTTCCTGGCATTAAAGCTGCGGTGGTGATTAATGCATCCACTCCTGTAACGAGCTACCGCCACCTGCTGCTGCTTGGGTCTCACGGGCAATGCGCAGGCTAGCTCTACCGCAACTGCTACTGCCATCAAGGAGGCACTTACTTGCAACTGCCCAGCTGGCAACGCTACTGTGCAGGCACTGTCCCAGGCCATTGCAAAAGGAGGCGGCTGCGGCAACGTCGGCAATGCGCTTGCAGGTAGCTCAAGCACGCTTCAGTTGGCAGCTGCAAGGTTTGCAGAACAAAACAGCCTAAAGCTGTGTATGCATGCTGTGAGGGTGCAGTGATGTCTGTGGTGAGCTAGGTGCTACAGCCAGCTGAGGTGAGTGAGTGCTGCATGCATGTTGAGAGCTGCCAGCTAAGCTGTCACATACATTGGACGCATTCACTGCATTAATACTTAGGGTCAACATTCAGGCATGCTGCACAGCTGTGCTGCCAGCGCTGTGTTTGCCAGTCAACACAGTTGGCTCGTGTATGCTGCTGCCCTACAATACACAATACAATACACCTTCAGGACTGAAACCTGCCTCAGGCACTAGCCCAGCGAGCCGATACTCCGCTCATGAGGGTTTTTGGTAGTAATTGTACCCAGTCTTTCCTTCGTTGGTTGGGCGATCGAAACCACCCGCACAAGTCCGTCAATTCCAGTTGCTTTTTATGCCCAGCCACGGGCGGTTGGACCTACACTACTATCTGTGTCTGCTGCAGCTGCCCAGGCCGAAGCAGTAGCAGAAGGCAAGGGCCAAGCCTTTGCAGATGCTGCTGCTGAGTCACAGGCCCTGCAGGGCTGCCTGCCTGCAACACCGAGCCCTGCAGCCCAACACAACAACGCCCCCTTCACCAGTACTGCCCAGTGCCCCGGTGCCACAAGGGAGCCCTGTGCAGAGCCCAGTTGTGATTTCTTCTGAGCCCATCAGGGCTCCTGCAAACGGCACTGTCACGGAAGCAGGGCGGCCTCAGGAGGCTGGCGCTGTAATCCCAACCAAGTGAGCTCTGTTCGCACGGGCGATCAGTGTGTGGGCTGCGCATTGTGTCTTGTACAAATACATGCCAGCACTGGTGACTAACCCCAAACCCTAGCCCCAGCTCGCACGCTCTGCTGGTACTTCTTCATCTGTTGCTTCACTCACATCCTTGTCCTTGCGCGATTGTTGTTGCTGCTTCCTCTCCTGCAGCCAGGACTTCAACCAACAAGTAGGACCCACCTTGCCTGCACCCCCGCGCCCAACCCTGCCAGCCCCCGTCCCAAGCCGTTCCCCTGACGTTACAACCGCTGCAGTGAGCCCCGAGCCCAGCCCAGAAGACGGTGGAATTGTTGAAGTGCCTGCACAGCCCACCCCAGAGCAGCAGCCTCCAGTGCAGCAAACCCCCACCATTGTATCAACAGCACCCCTGCCCAGCACGTCACCCACTGTTGAGCAAATCAAGCCAGCACCTGGAGCAGACAATGGCCCGGTTGAGGGTGCTGCCGGCTTTGTAGCAGCTGTGCCACCAGCATCTGCAACCCCAGCATCGCCTGCGGCTGCATCGCCTGCAGCTGCGGCACTACCATCACCAGCAGCTGATGTGCCAGCAGCTGTGCCTCCTGCAGCATCGCCTGCGCCTGTCATCCCTGCTGCGCAGCTGCCGATTCTGTGCACGCCTGAGAGCCAAGCTGCGGCAAGGGCAGAGGCACAGGCACTGGCAGAGGCCAATGCATCTGGAGGTAGGCGTGGCGCAACATTTGAGCTGTATGTTGACTTTTGGATGCATTGCACAGCAAGGGGTAGCAGTGTGCCACACTCAGCATGATGATGAGCTGCAACTCTCCAAGCGTGTGTGCCGAATCATACAGTACACACTTGCACTTCTCTATTACATGCTCGCGCGTGCAAGTGAGCCTGCTGTTGGTTGCACTGCTGCTCCCACTGCAGGCAGTGCCGTGTCACGTGCTGTGGCTGATGCCTTTGCCAGCGGTGCTGGCTCCAATACCGTGGCCAGTGCATTCGCATCTGCCTCTTCACGTGCCATCAGCGGTGGGCAGGGCGAGGCCAATGCAACAGCGATTGCAGAGGCGCGTGCGCTTGTTGAGGCTGCTGCAATCAACGAAGTGTGCCGGGGCATCCTGCTTGCCAATGGCACTGCTATTGCTGAGGTAAGGCGTCCGAACAGCCGCTGCTCAGCAGCAGAAGCACAGGGTGGCATTTCTTATGGAGCGCACTCTCAGCTAGCAAACCTTGGTACTAGTAGGGGGAGCTGCACCCTCTGGTTGCCACGTGGTTGTTACTAATGCGGTGCTGCTACGATTGGCCAGGGCAGCGTTTTGTGCAGTTGCATGAACCAGCTTGCAAGGATTAATGGTTGCAACTTTTGACAGCTTATGGTGTCATTTCTGTTGCTTGCCTTACTGTGCAGGGTGTGTCCAACAGCCAGAACCTGACAGCCACCTCCACAGCCCTCACCCAGGCAGCAGTCAACCCCAACACCACCCGCGCAGTGGCACAGGCTGCCGCATCTGCCGCGCTGGTGGGGCAGAACACCAGCGCATACGCAGAGGTGCGCGGTGGTACAAGTCCGACTCATTTACGCGCTGGCAGCGCGTACAGTGTGTACAACAGGGAGAATGGGGGGCACCAATGAACAACATCTGCATATGCATACCAGGTATGCATGTTATAACATGCAGCATGCTGGCAGCTGCCTTTCAGTCAACAGCAGATAGCTGTACAACACATGTTCCGTGCTTGCCAAGGCAGCAGGCTGACCAGCTGTGACCGTCACCTGGTGCGTGTGCCTTGCTGCTTGCTGCAGGCCATTGCTGCTGCACTGGCAGTGGGAGGCGAGCCAGCCAACGCCACAGCCACTGCCCTGGCTGCTGCCGCTGCCTCTGGAGGCTGCCCTGCCGTTGCACAAGCGCTTGCACGTGGGTTTTACCAGCTGCCTCATAGCAGAGACTCACCATGCCATGCCAGACAGTGTCTGTTGGCCTGCACACTTGCCAAATGAGGGTGGCAGCGACTGGCTCCATCACAAATGCCCATATGATGCCCATACCACTGCTCAAAGTTGTGCTAAGTGTACTACACTCTGATTCCAGGCATGCCAGCCGACTTGAGTTTGAGTGTGCTCCAACATGTTTTCGTTGTACCTGTATCTGTGCTGTGCAGAGGCGTCTGCGGTTGCAACTGCCCAGAACAACTCGGCTGCATCGGCGGAGGCACTGGCACAGGCACGGGTGCGTGCCACTGGCACGACGTGCCAGGCAGCTTGCTACAGTGCTAATGTTGGCACTGCCTACGGTTGTTCTTGAGAATGTGAACGTTCAGGCACCACCCCATCTGAGACCTGCTATTGTGCATGAGCGAAGTCGGTGTCCGACAACTATATATCAAGAGCCACGATGACCACAGATGCAGCACCAGCTGGGTATCATTTGGTATCATTGCACGAGTTGCAGATGCTGCTAGCCAGTGGCTTTGTCAGCACTGCTGGTGGTCATGTCTGCGTTCAACGAACGCCGTCGTATGCTGCTGCTGCAGGCGCTTTGCAACACGACTGGTCCCGCAGATGCCGCACCCAGCAACGCCACCACCACCCCAGCAGCTACTGCGCCCTTACCAGGCCTCAATGCCACCCAAGCTGAGCCTGCCTCATCTCCCCAAGCTGCAGTGCCACCCCCCAGCCTAACCCCCAACCCCACCCCAGCGCCCACGCCAACACCTGCGGCTGCACCTGCTGCACCTACACCCGCACCAACCCCAGCTAGCCCTCCAGCTGGTGGCCAGGGCTTGGGCCAGGGCCTAGGGCTGGGCAGCCGCACATGCAACATCGCGTTTGTTGGCGACTGCTGCACTCCTGGGAAGACAGGCGCCTGCGGCTGCAGACTGTGAGTGCCACTGCATCAGACGCTGCTTTGCAAGTTGCAGGATAACAACGCAGTTTGTTGTGTTTGCGCTGCGGTGTGGGACGTGTGTTGTGTGCATGATGGAGGCAGCGTGAGCAGCAGTACGCCCGCAGCTGCCTGCTGTATTGAATGCCCTGTTCCCCGCACACTGTGCAGCACTCAAAGCAGCAGAACCCCAATCTTGCCCACTAGCTTATTTTGCTGACACCTCGCGCAAAGTCCGTCATGTCGTGCTGCTGCTGCCTGCCGCCTGCTGCCAAACAGCAGCACCCCACCCGCCCGCTTCCGAATCTTGCTGACATGTCACGCGATGTCTTGCTGCTGCTGCCTGCTGCTGCAGGGGTGTTTGCCTGCGCACTGTTGTGTCAACCAACCCGCAAGTGGTGCAGACAGGCTCCTTTGAGGCCACCAGGTGCACCTGCCCTTAGGCAGCCTGCCTCGTTCGCAACTTTGCTGTTATTAAAAGCACCGCCTGCACAGCTGTGCTGTGGCAGCACCCTTCGGAGGAGAAAAGCACACAACCTGTGGTTGAGCTGTAAGCAGAGACACAACAGCGGGGGTTGTGTGCAGCAGCAGGGTGTGTTGACTGTGGCAGGTACACTGGCTGCAGAACCGTTTTGAACGTAGGGCTGTCATGGTGTGTTTTGCCTGTGAAACCTGGTGATTCAACTGTAGCTGCATGTCGTTGTCTGTCGGTTGTAGCATGGCTCGTTTTCAGTCTTTCGAGATGTTGCAAACATGCAAATATTATATGCGCCGCCAGGGCTGCAGCATGCCAACGTGCCCTAGTTGTTATCATAACCTCATGGCATGATGAGCATGATGAGGGGCTGTGCACAGCATGCCACTTGGCGCCTGTTCAACAGGAGTTGGCAACAAGCAGGACTTTGCATTTCATGGGACATCAGCACAGCCCTGGAACGTCTTGGCAGTTCTCCTGGCACACCAGCACAACAATAACGTGTGGAGGGGTTTTGCTGGGAGGTTTACCTGGCCCTGAAATAACAGCCTGGGCTCAGCGGCACCTGGGGCTGTGCTGTAGATGGTAGTGACCCCAATCTTTTGGGTGGTGTGTGACGTTCTTACTCTCATTGCACCACGCAGCTGCACTGCACATGGTTGAGAAGTGGTTACATTGCTGTGCACTTCATTGTGTATGGCAATTCGCTGCAATGTATATTGCATGGCGGTTGTGGTTTTGCCAAGGTGCGAAGTTGATGAGTGACAGAGTGCAGGCCTCTCAGTCTTGCCATATGGGCTACCCATTGCAGTTCGACTGCCAACAACTGCGTGTTCCAGACATTGGAAGTTGAGCACTCTGTCAACGAGGCTGGTACGCTCGAAGCTGAGAATGGTCACGCATTGTTACGACACCTAGGCTCAGCCTGAACTGGCAGTTCAACAGCAATACAATGCTGCCGTGGCCCTAGCGTCGTGCACTTGAGCTGCTGTATCAGGCACAGCTAGCACACCGGACCACACAACATTAAGCATTCATCGTTTTGCTCAAACGACATCCCACATCATGCCACCAATGACACAACCGGTCACATCTCATGTGACTGCTGCAAAAGCCAGCAGGGACACCTGGCACTGGCATAATGCAAAACAACCTCTGTTGAGCACCGTACATGAAACCCAACTATACCCAAGGAATGCCGAAGAAGAAGGGGAGGGGTGGGAAGGCAAGGAAAGATAGAAGTCCAGGACCCAGCCTGAAACAGCTGAAAGAGATGGTATGCCAGTGGCGCCTCCCATTGGGCGAGGGCCAGGTAAAATGCAAACCAACAACCCTGACACCCATTAGCACACAAGCCGCGGCTGTGCATACGGCATACAACCAGACGCCTGTCTAAAGAAAGAGTCCCGCCCAGTAGGCGCTGAAACCACTGGTCCGATCAGGACAGCTAAGCATATGATCACCCTGACTCTGCCACGCAGCGCTCTACAGAGTGCTGCACACAGCAGAGGCAGTACTGCAAACAAAGGCCCCCAACCGTGTGTGTATGAGCGTGGCAACATACCACACAGCCATTCCAGCACACTGCTACAGCTCAAATACACCCTGCTGTCACACACATTTGATGTCCCAAAGCAAAAGCTGGTGGCGTTACTCAGGCCAGACACAGCCGCAGCACCGCTGCTCTTACAGTCGTCAACCCATGTACAAATCCTTGCCATCCTGCATACCCAGGCGACAGTGTCGTGCACGCGCACAGAACCATCTACCTGATACATACGCACACACGTCTGCATGCAGTTTGTCACTGTTTTGTATATACAACACGCGTCAACTCGCTCTGCACTGTCAGCAAGCACATATCACAGCCGGCAGTTGCATCCATCCAGCAAGAGTTTTCGAGTTCAGCAGCGCAAGCCCAGGATCACATGCTCCTGACCTGCGTCATTCATGCTAGCGTCCTCTGCTGGTTGCTCGAATAACTCTGGGTCCCTACGCCTTGACCATACCAGCAGCAGGCGCCAGCATCAGCGAACCTGCACGGCTCAGCCTGCCGCCTCCACCAGTGCTGCAGCGGGGGCTGTCATCAGACCCCATCGCTGCAGCTGCAGCAGCAGCAGCAAGACTCTGCATGTCGTAG
This sequence comes from Tetradesmus lagerheimii, assembly GCA_902809745.2. Taxonomy (NCBI): domain Eukaryota; kingdom Viridiplantae; phylum Chlorophyta; class Chlorophyceae; order Sphaeropleales; family Scenedesmaceae; genus Tetradesmus; species Tetradesmus lagerheimii. The sequence goes on along the minus strand of CADDIJ020002564.1, from coordinate 91,114 downwards.
CAGCTGCCGATGGTGCTGCTGCTGCTGTTGGCCTTGTGCTGCAGCATGCGTTTGTGCCACACCTCCAGCTTGAGCATGTTGGTGCCGCTGCTGGTGTCCTTGAGCAGCAGCTGCATCGGCTGCCCGTCAAGTACCTGAGGAAAAGCAGCAGCAGTGAACAAGTGGAGGCACAGGAGCATGTCAGCAGTGGCATGGACATACAGCACACTTTGTAGACACACCCTATCTATTTATTAGTAGTAGCGCCGCTACTAGCAGTCATATGAGCAGTAGCAAAAAGCATGCAGCTGCAAACAACCAGGGCAACCCCATCTGCACCAGGTCAACCCAGCAGAAGCCAGGTACAGCGCGCACACATAGCACCCAGTACAGAGCAAAACAAGCAGCAGCAGACAAACCAAGCAATCAGCATCCTGCAAGCAGCCTCACCTGCACCAGGTCGACCTTGAAGAAGGGGATGGGCAGCATGAAGGTCGCATAGTCACACACGTGGTCATACACCTGGAACGTCCACACGTGCTTCGTGTCAAAGCAGCGGCCCTGCCTCGCCGCCTCGCCGCCAAACAGCGCGCGGCGCTTGGCGCCTGTCAGCGCCTTGCCGCTCCAGCTACCAACTAACCCCGCGTCAAACGCTGTCATGTCCTCCTCTGCGTCCAACATGTCGGGCTCCTGGCCGGTCTTTGAGACGTTGACGACTTGTGCGGCTGCGATGAGTGGGGCCAGGATGTGTGGGGAAGGGCCGGAGGTGTCGAGCTGCACTCCCGAGCCCATCTTTGAGACGAGCCACATGCTGGCCTTGCTGAGCAGGGCGCCAGCTGGCAGCTTGAGGGGCCGGGAGAACTCGCTGCCCAGGCAGAGGCTGTCAAAGGATACGCCGGGCTGCTTGAACTGGCCCTGCGGTGAGGGGGGCGGATGGGTGGGTGAAGGAGACAGCAGAGGGTGGTGTAAGGTGGATGTTGCTGCTTGCAGGAGAGAGGTAGGCATGCAATGCTGTTGGGATTCTAGTGAAGCTACATGTGCTGTGTGTTTGTCTGCGCTTGGAACTATTGATGTAGATCACAGTACGTGTTACCAGGCAGCGCCTGCAGCATGCACTGCATACACAGCTGTCACAGGGGTGCCATATGTTGCAAACAACAGTATCCTTGAGCCGCAGTTGCTGCGCGTACCTGGATGGCCATCCACATGAGCCGCTTCTTGCCGTCAAACACTGCAGGGGTGTTGGCCATGCCGTGCATCATGACAAGCACCTTGCCCTTGAACAGGGGTGTCTCCAAGTCGATGGCCTGGGTGGTGTCATTGAAGGGCACTGTGCGGTGCTGCTGGGACAGCAGCGGTGTGGCAGCCTGGAGTAGCAGTAACAACAAGACAAGGGGTATGCAGCAAAGTGAGATGAGCGATGGGGAGGTGTGGGTTGTGGGATTGGGTGAGGCAGTGTGCATGGTGGTGCTGGTAGCTGCTGCATGGTGGGACTGCAGCTGGATGGGACAAAAGTGCCCATCTGCATGTCCAGACAGGAGGCAACTGCATGCCAAGCCATTGCAGCCACTACAGACATAAAGAAGATTGAATCTACAATGTGCGGCCTCACCTGCTCGTGAGCATCTGGGCTACGGATCAAGACATCTGTGGCGTTGAATGCTGCAGCTGCAGGCACAGGTGCCAGGCCTGCATGGCGGAAGGCTGCAGATCCGACGCTCTTCAGCAGGCCCTGGTCGACCTTGATGCTTGCTTCTGGCACGAAGGACTTGCTTGCTGGTGCAAAGGCTGCATGAGAGCTGTTCGCGCTCTCGCTGAAGGCAGCCCGCTGAAGCATTCTTGGTGCCGCCTGAGGAGCGTGCACTGATGAGCTGCTCTGCCAGAAACCCTCCTGCTGTGCACCTGTGTTTACTAGTAGCTGTCGGTCCTGCCAAGGATACTCCCGACACTGCAGCTGCTCTACTAGGTCGAGCTGCCTGTATGCCCTGGATGCCGCTACCCTAGAACGGGGTAGCGTCTGTTAAGGACTAGTACCTTGAGAAACTAGCTATGGGGGTGTCCAGGGGAAGGTGAAGCTGGGCGGGAAGAAAAGACGAACAGGTGGGAAGGAACGTCCTACGGATAAGGAATGGTGACACAAACTGCGATGTGAAATTGAGACAACGGTGAAGGCTGCTGGATAATGTACTAGCTCTAGCAATTGTCACTTGCCGGCACTCCCGGCTTCCCCGGCTGGGTAATTTCCAGCTCAACCCCATGACTCGCTGTCTGCTATCAGGCACCTGCACCAATGGCACTGCACACACAGCGTTTCACACATGCAATTGAAACGATGGAACAGTCGGAGCTGATCGTGAAAGGCAGCACACAACTTTGGACTTGCCACCTGCCAATCATGACAACAAGAAGCAGGCGGTGACAAACAGAAGGCAATTGTCAGCATCTACACCACCCCAAACTGACAAAACTGCTTTGAACGATTCAGATGAGCTCTAGGTGCAGCGTGCTTCACAGCACACAGTACCATGCATAGGTGGCGGACCAAGGGATCAAAGCACGATGTATTGGCCTAGCAATTCACAGTCCAACTTTCGCGAAGCAACGCGACTGCCACAGCATCTCAGATGTACCAGCGAGCAGCAACTCAACTGACATTGAACTCAATTCAAAGGTACTGCTGATCCACACACAAAAGGTTGCTAAGCTAATGAAGGGCTTAGCCCTACAACCATTCATGACAGCACGAATCGAGGCCCTTAGCCCCAGTGTGCTGCAATAGCATGGCGCACAATACCTGTTTATCAGCAACACCACTCGCTGCATGCATCTTCAACGTCTACTAAACTGCAAGCATGCCACCTAGCAGGCTGCAGGCGGACAGTGTACACGTCCAGTTTCAGATCAAGCACGCACTGCAGCTAGCTGCCTGATGACATCACTCTCACTCACTACGGCTGTGTCCCTTGGCGCGTGATAGCCGGTACTTCTGCAACCGACTGTAACCAAACCACGCTGCCCCTGCAACGCACACGATGATGAGCATCTGCTCTATAAACCCTAGCCCACCATCAGGCCCGCTCATCCTACGCCCTAGATAACTCTCATACTTCCCGATCCCTGACACCTGTCCTGCCTGCAGTGCTGCTGCATGCAACGACGCCAGGTCATTTGTAGCCGCACCAGCAGTAACAGCAGCGCCATCCAGCTTCATCTCCCGACCTGCTGCGCCAGCATCCGCTGTGGTTGCACCTGTGGCGGCTGCGAGTGCGCCAGCAGCAGCAGCAGTGGGGCCCAGGGTGCCAGGGAACTCCAGCTTGAAGCTTGCTGCCTTCACACACTCACGCGTCTGCTGCTCAGTGAGGCCCTGCAGGTCAGTGCAGCTGCAGCAGCAGCAGCAGCAGCAACAGCAGCAAGCAAGCACGGCAAACAGGGGAGAGGGGTCAGCTCCTCAGGATCCACTCTGTAGACAGTACACCAGATCAAGCATCCCACACAGTATGCAGACGCATCTAATGCAAGGCACGGTGCACACTCGGATAGTGCACAATGCACAGCACCGCCTGCGTAGGTCTCATGCAACGGCCACGCTTGTCATGTACTGCCAGGTGAAAAGACACGTGCCGCAGCCGCAGCAGCGCCTGCAGCGCACTCACCGCTTGACCAGCGCTGCGAAGCTGAGCATGGAGGTGGGGTACTTTTTGCGCATCTCTGCCTCGCCACCGTCATCAGGCTTCTGCTGCGTTGCTGTTGCTGCTGCTGCCTGCTGCGTTGTTGCTGCTGCTGCCTGCTGAGGTGGCGGTGGTGGTGGCGGTGATGGCGGTGGGGGAGAGGGAGGGGGCTGGGGTGGCGGACTGCAGCAACCAGACGGGCAGCACACAACACAGTTGAGTTTGTCCCACTGTCAGTGCATGCAGTGTAAAAAGTGCACATACGGCTCAGGGCGTTGGCACCACAGTCCGAAACGAAACAGCAGGTAAGAAATCACGACCGCCGCCGCACTGCACCATGAACTTGCCAGAAGTTGCCAGCAGTGCCGCTGCTTGTGATGTGGTTCAACAGGCACAACACACAGCTACTACAGGTATGAAGACGCAACACTGCACACGCACTGACAGGGTCGGACCAATTCAGCCGTCGAGCTCATAACTCATTACACACCTGGGGCTGGGTGCGGGGCTTGCAACAGCAGCAGGTGCCGCGGGCGCTGCTGTCTTGCCGATGTCCCTGCTCAGCTCCTCCACTGTGTAGAGCTTGTCGTTAGGCCCCTTGGTGCGGGGCCCCTTTTCGGTGCACTGCTTGCAGGACAGGCGGCAGTGGTCCGACATGTAAGCCGGCATCTTGGTGCACTCGCCACGCTCAGCCCAGCCCTTGCACTCCTTCTGCCGGGGTGAAGAGTGGGTGGTTGTGGGAGGGGGTGGGGGTTGGCAGAATGATGATGAGATGTGGGTATTGTGTGTAATGGTGATCGCATGATAAGCGCATGCTGGGGCTGGGTGCAGAGGTTTTGATGCATGTTTGTTTTTGAAGAGTCCTGCAACAACGCCCCAGCAATGCACCTCACCGCAATGGTGTGCTTGCCAGGAGATGCAACATAGCAACACATGCAACAGATGTGGATACAGTTCAGAACAAACGCAGTCCCACTCACGTTGTGGTCAGTGCAATTGAAATGCCACTCCAGGTCCTTGATCTCCTGGTCAACATCGTAGAACAGCTGGAATGCCTGGCGCAGGGATGACAAGTTTGTTGACAGGTAACAGGCAGGGAGGCAGGCAGACAGGCAACTCACAACAGTGCTGGCGCACAACTGGTGCAGTAGCGTTGCTGTGATGCAGGATGTAAGCATAGCACATGCCATATAGGCGACAGGCAGAACATGCTTCTGCTGATGACGCCGCAGTTGCCACAGTACAGTATCTGCTGCTGCTGCGGCGGCGATCGCCTGCTGCTGTCGCCTGCTGCTGCGGTCCCCTGCTGCAGCTGCCTGTCCCGTGCTGCTGCTCACCTTGTTGCAAACCTCTGTCAGCTGCGGTGAGGGGTCGCAGTTGCGCACGTGGTAGTCGCACAGCGCTGCGTTGACTGTGGTGATGACGGACACGGCAATCATGTCCTTGTACCAGCTCAGGTAGTCCTGCAGCCACGTTGAGCAGTGGCCACACACGCAGCAGGCGCAACAACCTCAGCAGCAGCAACAGGTGCGCACGAATGGAATAAGGCGCTTGCAGCTGCCTTGGCAGCACCCTGGTTGCCCAGCCATCACATCAGTCAGGGTCCCCCACACAGCAGAGAGGCTGCACCGCACCCCCCCCTGCGCTCCAGCTGCTTGGGCCCACCTGCATCTACGCCTGCTGTCCACATGCAGCCAGATGTAACATATGCCCACACCGGCAAGCTTGTTGCTGACACCTGGTACGCGAAACCATACAACACGAGGCCCCTATGCAAAGCAGCCCACCTTGCGCTCCAGCTGCTTGGGCCCAGCTAGTACACGCGCGCATATGCTCACAACTCAGCAATCAGCTCAACTCCTGTTATGTTTGGTTTTGTTCATAACATGTTTGAAGTGCTTCACGCAGCCGTGCCGTGCCCACCTTGCGCTGCAGCTGCTTGGGCCCAGCTAGTATACTGGCGCACGTGCTCACGACTCAGCAATCAGCTCGACTCCTGTTTTGTTTGTAACATGTTGAAGCGCTTCACACAGCAGTGCAGTGCCCACCTTTTGCTCCAGGTGCTTGCGCACACATGCACCTACGCCTGCTGTCCACACGCAGCCAGATGTAACATATGCCCACATTGGCAAGCTTGTTGCTGACATCTGGTGCGCGAAACCATACAACACGAGGCCGCTATGCAAAGAAAAAGCCCACCTTGCGCTCCAGCTGCTTATTCCAGCTACCACACTAGCGAACGTGCTCACAACTCAGCAACTAGCTCGACTCCTGTTGTGTTTGCAACATGTTCAAAGCGCTTCACTCAGCCGTGCAGTGCCCACCTTGCGCTCCAGCTGCTTGGGCCTGCTGCAGCCAGGAACTTAAGGCCACACTGGCAAGCTTGACGCTGACGCCTGGTGCGCAAAACCACGAAGCCGCAATGCAAAGCAGCCCACCTTGCGCTCCAGCTGCTTGGGCCCTGGTGGAGGCGGGAAGATGCCCCCCTTGGGCCGGTCTGCTGCCAGGTCCCAGGGCGGGCACTTGTGGCTGTCAAAGTCAAAGTAGAAGTGCTTGTCAAACGTCCAGCCGCCGACATGGTAGATCAGCCCGTAGTGCAGCACGTACGGGATGTCTGCGCATGAGGCCACCGGGTGACAGCGCAAAAGCACAGGTTAGGCGCGAGTGCGCGAGGATATCAGTGCAGGGAGAAGAGTGCGACAAGACACGTGAGCCAGCAGTGAAGCATGCAAGGAGAGTGGGGCAGTGCAGTGAGCCGGGGGCATGCCTCACCAGCAAGGACGCAACAACGGCAGTTCACAGCAATCACAATGAAAGGCTAGCCCAGTTGTACTAGCACCTAAGGCAGGGCGAATCATCAACACATGCTGATCAAGATGCACACAGAGCAGCACGACGTGGTGAGAATGCTCACGGTTTGGTGTGTAGCTGGGGTAGAGCATGAAGTCCTCCTTCCAGATGTGCCACACGTCACTCTTGGCGGCGCCAAAGCTGTAGCCGTACATCTCGGCGATCCAGATGCGGTCGCCCTTCTTGGAGGCGGTGTCGCCAGAGTCCTTGTACGCCTGCATGTGGGGTAGTGGTAGCAGCGCAGGAGGGTGCAGCGAGCGTGTGGGTGCCTGCTGCTGCTGCTGCTGCTGATGATGATGATGATGACGGCATGCTGAAGATGGCACTCAACCATCAAAAGTAAAGGATGAAATAACGGAAGCAAGAGTCGGCCTAGTGCTGCCATGTGTGCCCTGGCGCTGCTTTCTTCCCTCGCCATCTGCTGCACACAGTACGCAGGATGCTTTTGGATACATGAACCATGCATGGCCTGCCACACACTGCTGCTGCTGGTGCCGATGCGGGATCTTGCTTTGCATGAGGCAGCACACATGCTGCTGCGACTGGCTGCTGCTACACACTGCGCTTGCTCTGCTTGCGCCACCCACCTCCATGTCTGTGCGCATGATCTTGGTCCAATTGTACCACTGCGGCGCAAGCTTGCTCAGGTCGTCTCTGTGCATGTAGTACGGCCCACCCACGCGGTCACCACGCCTGCCGACGCGCCCAGCCTTCGTGTCATTCCTGGGGCGCAGCAGACGCAGGAACGGCAACAGTGCAGGCATAGAGGTGCGTGCAAACACATGAAGCTCATGCAGATGACGATGAAGATGCGGCAGGTATTGCCCATGCTCTGCTCCAGTAGCCGCATACCGCTGCTTGCTATTGCTCCAAAAACGCATGGTTCCCAGTAGCAGCTATGGTTAGGCCCGGTGCCAGCGACCAGGCCCCCTCAACTCCTCACACCTGCAGGCACATCAATGGCCGTACCACCTGTTCCTCACCTCAACATGATGTCAGCGATTAGCCATGGTGCCAGTGGCCTGAACCATGTTCTACACTGCACTGCATAAAAGCAGACCATGAGGTCTGTCCCTCACCTCGGAATGATGTCAGGCACATGTCGCATCGCAAGCTGGTTGTCAGTGCCACCCAGGCTGACTGACAATCAGTCAACCCCCTCTTCTGTCCCTTGATACTGCCCTTGTCCCTCACCTCGGAATGATGTCAGGCACGTGCCGCATCGCCAGCTGGTTGTCAGTGCCCACAAGGTAGTCGTAGTGCCCCCCGTACGCCCAGCCCCGCTGCAGCGGCAGCTCCTCAGGAATGAAGTTCCTGTGCAGCAGCATGTCGCTATCCAACACCACCATCCACTCCTCTGGTGGGTTGTTGTGCTTGAAGTAGTCCAGGACTGCGCCTGGCTTGTTGTAGGCTGCGTACCAATCCTGAAGCTCCTCATTCCAGGCAAACTGCAAGCATACAGTGATGCGGCGCACATTACCAACACCTGTATGGCTATGCCTAGCTATGCCTAAACACTAGGGTATCACCACATGCAATCATCAGACGGCACATGGGCTTCTGCATGCCAGGCGACCTGCCTGGCTGCCACAAGCAACTACGCTGCTGCTTGTGAGGAGGGCCGGCCTACCTCTCCATCAATCCAAAGGACTGCTGCATAACATGCAACATAACACCCCGTGGTTGCACTGCAGACCTCCATGCCAGAGTCATGCATGGTTCCCGCTTCCTTCAACACGCACACCCTATGCAGCTGCAGTGTGGCAAGCGCCCCCGTCACGTGTTCACCTCTGCTGCATGACGCGCACACAAGCCCAAGCCCAAGCATGCACTGCTATACGAAGACACTGCACACTTGCTGGCCCCTGCAAGTGTGCTGCTAAACACAAACCCAGCGCACCTGAGGAGCCATGTGTGTTTTGACATAGTCCAGCATCTTCGTATCATATTTTTTGGTGTCCTCCGGGTTGCAGTTTGCCACACGCACCATCGAGCCAGGCTGCCCAGAGTGCCGCCATGCAAAAGCTGCTGCTATAGTCTGCCAGTCCTGATAATTAGCGCAGTCTGTTAGAATGAGGCACAGCACGTTGCCTGGTCTACTGTTGATGAGCTCGCCTGCTGCTGCGCCCTGCAGGACAGCTGCTGCTAGCATGCACGCGCATGCGACTGCTGCCGCCAGCAGCTGTTGCTGCGGTCTATGTCTCATCTGTCCCTGCTGCTGCTACTGCTGCCGTTGAGGCCAGCAGCTGCACAGATCACAGGTGGTTGCTGCTGCTGGGGTTGCTGCAGGGAAAGAGAGCGCAGACAGGTCAGTCAGCACTGGCTGTTGCCTGATCACAGATACGTCGCATGCAGCACTTTATGACCAAGATGATGGTGTGTCTAGCCAACCCAGGGCGGAGGGCGACACAGCTTTAGATTCGGTTGTAGCGGGTGTGTGCTGCTCTGCTGCTTGTTGCAGCGCCAGTGTGTTGTTGTGGGCATGAGCTCCGTGCACCAAGTAACAGATAATAAAGATCACAACATTCGTCACTAGATGATTGCACCTCACGTTCTATTCTGCTCGGCCACGGCACTTCCGGCCGGGCATGGTCGCCAGCGGACACAGCAAGTGATTTGACGTCAGCAGTACGTCTTCTTCGTTTTAAAAAGGAGTACTTTGGCGCAATACGCCGCTCTACTGGTGCCCCTAGCAGGATGTTGCGTGTCCAACAAGCCAGCAATGGTCCCTTCTGTCTTGTGAAAACCACGCAGATGTATCACTGCAGAAAAAGCTTGATCTGTATTGTCGTGAGCGGGATCTGGCGCTTGATATCTCTGTCAAGTGCTGAATGACACCTCGTATGCCTTGTTGTTTAGAGCCGCTCCCTTGCTGGCTAGAATAAGAAATCCAATCAGGAAGGAAGTTTTGTCAAATAGGTTGCAGGACGTAACATGGGTGAACAGGAGTGAACCGTTGCAAAATAGAGCGCTGGGACACCTCGGTGGCCACCAGCCCAGCAGCTACAGACCCAGGCAGCAGTCTGTCTGTGGCAGGCTCTCTGTGGAGTCATGCACAATCGGCATAACGAAGCGTAGCAACAACATAGTTACAGCTGGTGACCAAAGTCAAACGGCCACTGCGCAGTGTGCATGCACACAGTTGAGGCCCGTCCAACGTTCTTGCGCTGGCCAGCATGCTCATGCCGTGGGATGCCAGCAAACAGGCAAAACAAAGACAGTGGTTCAACAGTAACAGGAAACTCACTCAGCGACACATGCTAGCGTACAATCACAACAACTTGCTGTACAGAGATAGGGAAGCGCAACATCTCAACCAACCTGCGTCTATGTATGCGTACCAACACTATCATGATACAGTCACAGTCACCCTGCCTCAGCTGTGTCTACGGGTGAGATGCTTGCTGCAGGTTGCTGCGCCGCCTGCTGCCCTTGCCGCTGCTGGCCACATTGTAGTAGTCAGCATTGGACAGCGACATCAACTCGCGCACAGACGCAGGAAGGGAGCTGTTGCTGCTGCGCCTGCGCTGCGCACCCTCGGCACCAGCCCCACCACTGGCTGCTGCCTGCTCACCACTGGCAGCAGCAGCAGCAGCAACAGCAGCAGCAGCTGGTGGTGGTGTAAGCGTTGGCGTGGCTGCTGCTGCAGCAGCTGCAGCAGCAGCGGCCGCAATGGCTGCTGCAGCCTGCTGCGCTGCTGCCCACTGCTCAGGTGACATGCGTGCTGCAGGGGACAGCTGTTGCGGCGGTGTACGCTGTGCTGCTGCAGGCGTCGCGATTTGCTGCTGCTCTGCTGCTGCTCCGTCAGCAGTCCTGGTGCTCCTCCTGCGCTTGCCGGCAGGTATAGCGCCATGCCCCTGACCGCTGCTGGCTGCAGCATCATCAGGAGGTGACCCAGCAGCAGCCAGCGCAAAGAAGTCCGGCTGCTGCTGCCTCTTGCCTCTCTGCTTAAGCTGCCGTTGCTGCTGCTGCTGCTGTTCCTGCTGCTGCTGCTGCTGTTGTGGGTCCGCCGGCTGCCTCTCCTGCTGCTGGTGGTGGTCCAGCACCTGCTGCTTCTGCTGCTTTTTCGCTGCTTTCCTGCATTGTTTGCAGCCGCCAGCACTGTACCTGCATTTTGCGCAACCATACTCTATGCTGCTATGCTGAGCTGCGCCATCGCCCTGCTGTTGGTGCTGCTGCTGCTGCTCTTGCTGCACATCCTCCTCGCTCTGCTTGCGCTTTCTACCCTTGCTGCTGCTCTTGCCACCGCTCTTGGTAACCGGTAGCTGCTGCTGTTCTGTTGCGCCACCTGCTGCTGTCCTCGCTGCTGCGTCAGCTTCCATACTGACGTCATCACCACCACCAGCAGCAGCAGCAGCAGCAGCATCTAATGCAGCTGCACAGCCCATGCCGCTGCCAGCAGGCACGGCAGCAGCCGGCCCCTGCTGCTGCTCTGGCTCATAATCATCAGCTGCTGCTGCTGCTGCTGCTGCTGCGGCTGCTGCTGCGGCTGTTGCTACGCTTGTTGGCGCAGCCCCTTTCCTGGCTGTAGGCTCCAATGGCGGGTGCGACCCGAGCGTGAGATCATCATTGAAGCTACGGAACGCACCAACAAAGCCGCCAGCGGGGCTGCCACTAAACGCAGCAACGCCTGCGCGCTGCTCAACCAACACAGGGCTGCCAAACAGGCCGGCAGCAGGCGCAGCAGCAGCAGCTGCTGCAGCAGCCGCGAGATCTGCAGGCTCTGCTGCAGCAGCTGATGCAGCAGCTGCTGGGGCTACGGATGCATCCGGAGCATCAGCGCCATCCAGCAGTGTTTCTGCATCCTGCCCATCTGCTGCTGCCGCCGCTGCTGCTGCTGCGTCATCATAGTCAGCCATTACTTCTTCCTCCTGCTGCGCGTTCATGTTCTCAAGCTCCTGATCCAGCAGCGGGCTCGCAGGCACACCAGCCTGCCGCTGCTGCTGCTGCCGCTTGCTGCCCTTCTTTGGCTGCTGCTGCCGTGCATTGCTGGATGCGCTGCGTGCCCTTTTACGCGGCCCTGGAGTGCTGCCTGGTGCTGCAAGGCCAGACACACCTGCTGCTGCTGCGCCTGCATCTGCATTGCTTGCTGGTGCTTGTGGTGTTGTGTTTGCAGCCGCAGGCGTAGCAGTATCATCGGCATGCCCAGCCTGCCTGTTGCTGCGCCTGGCCTGCGCACTAGCTGGGGTGGCAGCAGCAGGTCTCAGCACCTGCTGCTCCTGCTGCTGCTGGTGCCTGGTCACTCGTCTGCTGCTGCCAGGGGCCTCAGTTGATGCTAGCTGCTGCTGCTGGCTTGGTGCTGTTGCTGCTGCTGCTGGTGGTGTTGATGCTGGTGCAGGGCTGGTGGCCTGTGCTGGCGCTTCAGCAGGTGCTGCTACTGCGGGGATGTTCTCGTCAGCAGCAGCAGCTGCGGAGCCCGGGGCATCTGCATCAGCCTCTGCTGCTGCTGCACCTGCAGGCTGTTCTGCTTCTGGTGCAGCAGTGCCTGCTGCAGCTGCCGCCACCACACCAGCAGCACCAGCAGCTGCCACAGAGTGCTGCTGCTGCCACTGCTCCTCCTCCTTCTGTGCCTTCCTACTGTACAGCTCATCCAGCAAGTCATCAGTGTCAGGCGCTACATCAGCAGCACCAGCTTCCTGTTCATGCTGCTGCTCAGGCTGCTGCTGCTGCTGAGCAGGAGGATCTTGTCCAGCTGCTGGTGCTGGAGCTGCCAGTGCTGCTACTGCTGCTGTCTCATCACCTGGCTGCTGCTGCTGCTGCTGCTGCACCTCTGGCTCAGCAGCTTGCAGCGGCTGGTTGCCACCATCTGCCGCAGCTTGCTGGTTGAGCATCGACAGCCTCTGCTGCAGCGGCACATGCATCACCGAGTCATCGTCATCTGATGACGCAGGACCGGGAGATGCTGGTGCACCAGTGCCCTGCTGTTGACCATCTCCTGCTGCCGCTGCAGCAGCAGCAGGTGCATCCTCGCGCTCCTGCTCCACAACAGGTGCCAGCTGCTCTGCAGGCCCAGCAGCAGCTGCTGCTGCTTCTGCATCAGGAGCATCTTGCATGCCATGCTCAGCTGCACCACCTGCAGCTGCAGACTTGCCACGCCTTGCGGCTGACTGCCTGCGGCCATTTGGCTGCACGGCAAGTTCATCTGCAACTTGTGCTGCAGCAGCAGTGCAGTCCTCAGCTGGCGGCTCACCCTGCTGCTGCTGCTTCCTGCGGCCCCTGCCAGACTCAGATAGGACAGCTGCTGCTGCAGCAGTGGCTGCTGCTGCAATGTTCTTGGGAGTACCTGCCTTCTGCTGCGGCTGCTGCACTTTGGGGGACTTGCTCTGCTTGGCTGCTGCATGTGAGGACTGGCCAGCCTGGCCTTCTGCTGCTGCTGCTGCGCTGCGGAGCTGCCGTTGCTGCAGCCGAGCCTCTTCTTCCTCTTGCGCTGACTGTCTGCGTGTCTTCCTGGCAGCCTGCTCCTCCTGCTCTGCTGCTGCTGCATCTGGCGCTGCCGCTGCAGCAGCCTTAGGCGTCTTTGCAGCTGGTGCTTTCTTAGACGCAGTGGCGGCAGCTGTTGGTGTGGCCTCCTCCTGTGCCGACTGCCTCCTTGTCTTAATCAGTAGCTGTGGCTCCTCCGCGGGTGAGGCAGGAGCTGCTACTGCTGCTGCTGCTGCTTTGGGGGCCTTCGCAGCTGTAGCTGCCTTAGGCGTTTTGGCAGGTGCTGCCGCAGCATCGGCCTGAGGTGTGCGGGCAACTACAGGCACTGCTGCTTCCTGCTGTGCTGACTGGCGCCGCGTCCTGATGACTAGATCTGTGCCTGGCGATGCTGCTGCTGCTGCTGCTGCTGACTTGGGTGTCGCTGCAGCTGCAGCAGGTGCATCACCAGCTGTTGCTGCAGCTGCCTGTGCTGGCGGCGTCTCAGCCTGCTGCTGCTGCCGCCTTGTGATGGGCCGCAAAGACACAAACATAGCCTCTGCTGCAGGTGCTGCTGCTGCTGCTTGGCTGACTGGTGAGCCGGTTGGGCTCTGCTGTGCCTTGCCTGCTGCACCCTTCTCACCACCCTTGGTAACTGTTACCTTGCTGGCAGCAGCAGCAGCAGTATCTGAACCTGTTGTTGCAGCTGCCTCTGGCTGTGATACAGCCAGATCAGCATCTGCTGGCAGTCCTGCGACCCTCCTGCTAGCCCTAGGCTGGGTGCTAACTGGAGTAGCAGCAACAGGGCTGGTCAGCTGCTGTCTGCTATGGCGTGTTACAGGCCTGCTGCTGCCTGGCGTCTCAGCTACAGCTGCAGCACGTGCTGCTGCTGCAGTGTCGGGTGTGGCCTGGCCCTTCCTGCTCCTGGTGCTGTAGGGCTTGGGCGTTGCTGCTGGGGCTGCTGCAGCAGCAGCTGCTGCTGCATCAGGTGCTTGCTGCTGGAAGGGTGACCTGCCTGGTGGGCTGGCCAGCATATCATCACCAGCTGCTGCTGCTGCTGTTGCTGCAGGAGGGGTCTCACCCACTACTAGATCTTCCTCTCGCTGCTGCTGCTGCTGTTGCTTGCCCTTGCCCTGCTTCCTGGTGGCCCGGCCTTTGGCTGCAGCTGCCTTGCGTGTGTTGCCGGCTTCCTGCTGCTCCGCCTCTGGCTTGGCGTCCTCCGCCACATGCTGCTGCTGCTGCTGCTGTGCTAGCTGCTGCTCTGCCACAGCAGCATCCTCCATCTCCTGGTCCTCATCTGCGGCTGCAGCCGCAGGCAGCTCTCCACCTGCTGCTGCTGCTGCTGCTGGCTCTTGTGCTGCTGCCAGCTGTGCTGCCTCTCTCCCTGCTAGCTCAGCAGCTGGCGTCTCAGGCAGGGTGCCCATCTCTGCCTCGCCAGCGGTGCCCACACTGGAGGGAGTGGCAGGCACCGTCGTGGCTGCTGGAAGCAGCTGCTGCTGAGGCGGGCTTGCTGCTGCTGCTACGTCTTGTGCAGCATCAGCTGGCTGATCCGCAGGTGCTGCAGGGGGGCTGCCGGCTGCGGGTGCTGCCGCAGGGGCTGCATTTCCAGCAGTGATGGCTCCAAAGTTACACAACCCAGGCTGCTGGCGGCGCATTGGCTGCTGCTGCGGCTGCTGTTGCTTAGGTTTGCTCTGGAAGTTCAGGAAGCCAGTGACCGTGAATGTGCCTTGGGGAGCCGCTACAGCAGCTGCAGCCAGCTCCTTGATGCCACCGCCTGCAGCAGCAGCAGCTGCACCTGCAGGGCTGCCTTGGTCGATGCCAAGCTCAGCAAGCATATCGGCTGCATTCTGCTGATGCTCTGCTGGTGCAGATGCTGCTGCTGGGGCAGGCTTCTTGCGCATGAAGGGGTTGGCCTGCTGTGCTGCTGCTGCTGCTTTTGGGGCTGCAGCAGCCTTGGCTGCTGCTGGTGCAGCTGCATTGCCGTCAGCAGGAGTTGCAGCACCAGCGGCTGCAGCACAAGCGAGCAGGGCAGGCAGAAAGGCAGTGCACATCAGCTCTGATTACTTCTTGATAACATCAAAACTTGCTGGCATGTGCAGTGTGCAACGCCTGAATGCAAGCATGTTGACGTACAGGGTTGTGAACAGCATGTAACACAACAGGTCATGCTGCTCCTCTGCTTATGCTCTACCAATGTCAGAACATGCAGCATATGTGTAACCTCACACATCACAGTAGTCACATAAGCATTTCACCCATCCACATGCGCATTCGGCATGCTGCTGCCGCACCCTCACCTGCAGCCTGCCGCTGCCGCCTCATGTTGAACAGAAAAACCTTGCTTTTTTTAGACTCTGCATCTGCCTCCTGGTCGGGCTGCTGCTTGCCCTGCTCCCTCAGCTGCTGCTGCTGCTCCTCCTCCTGCTGCTGCCGCTGCTTGTCCTCCTCTTTCTGCTCTGCTGCGTCCTTCTTGGCTGCACCCTTCTGCTGCTTGGACGCTTTCTCGTTGGCGCCACGCTTGCCCTTGCCGCCCCCCTGCGCCAGGCGGGTCTGTTTCTTGGTTGGGAAGCCCGTCTCGCCTTTGAGCCTGGGGTCGCGGCTGGGCCTGCTGCTGTGGCGCGGCGCAGCAGGTGGCGGTGGTGGTGCTGCTTCTGCTCCTGACCTGACTTCGCCGCCTGTGCAGGCGCGCTTGTTGGGAGGGGAGGGCTGCCTGCGCAGGACAGGACACAACAGGGCAGCAGGTAGCAGGCGAGAGTCAGTCAACCAAGCATTGTTATTGACAGATGACACATGCACTGCTGTGCACGAGGTAAGCGCATAGTCTGCCACAACCCACAGGGTCCCATGCAGCCTGAGCCCCTTGCTGTCATTGAACAGAACATACGCTCAACCGCTCCTTGCTCCCTCCTACGCAATGCTGTTCTAATCTGACATCAATGTGACAGCAGCAACCCTCACCTGTTTGTGACACTGCCATCCTCATTGCTGCCTGCGCCATCTTCTTCACTGCCACGCTTCTGCCCAGCAACCTTCCCAACACCCTGCTGCTGCTGCTGCTGGCCAGCCGCTGCCGCTGCTTTATGCGCGCCAGACTCCCCGCAACCTTCTTTTAGTTTCTGATCTGCAGCTGCCGCACGCGCATCCTGCTCTTTCTGCTGCTTGCGCTCCACCCGAGCTGTGGCGCGTTCTATCGCAGCCTTGCGCGGCTGCCACATGGTGCCCAGCTCCGCTGGTGGCGCCAGCATGTCACAGCTGTGGAGCTCCTGCCACTCCAGTCGCAGCGAGTCCTGCAGGGGTCGAGTGACAGTTACATGTTAGTAACACAGCTGTGACGTTAGACTCGGGTCACGGTGATACAACGTGCGGGGCCACATTGAACAGGAGGTCAGTTCCACAGCTCCTGCCACTCGAGCCGCAGCCAGTCCAGTCCAGTCCAGTCCAGTCCTGCAGAGGCTGAATAATGGTTACATGTTGATAAAGCACCCGTGACGTGTTAGTCAGACTCGAGCCATGGCAACGTGCGGGGCCACTGAAGCAGTGGTCAGCCAACTGAGTTTACAGCAATGCAGCGATGCAGTGGCTACAGCGGTGCGCACCACACCTGCAGCTACACTGCGATCTCCATACAATGCCCTGCACTGACAAGCACACTGTGCACTGCACACTGTGCACTGCACACTGTGCACTGCACACTGTGCACTGCACTGGCAGCAATGCAAACCAGCCCTCACCTCTTTCCGTTTGTTGGCGGCCGCAGCGCAGTACTTGCTCAGCAGCAGGTGCAGCCCTCCCAGCCATGCATGCCGCTCCAGCCCTGGCAACACCTCAACCGCCAGCCACTCCACCACACTTTCAAACCTCCCCAGCAGCTTCACCGTGGCAGGCTCTTGCTGGGCCAGCAACCTCCTCAGCTCCTGCTGCTGCTGCTGCTGTTCGTCACCCTGCTGTGCATCACCCTGCTGCTGCTGTAGCCTCAGGAGTTTGGAGACCTTGTTGCGCCAGCTGCCGTGGGCCATGTGCATGAGGGTGCGGAAGCCGTCCACACGCGACTCGACGGGCACCCAGTGCAGGCGCGCACCCACGCGCGACAGGTCGTCCTCCAAGTCTGGAGGGGGCAGCTGCTGCAGCGGGTGGTCTGCGGAGGTGCATTTGTGCAGTGTGGAGCAGCAGGAAAGAATATGTTATCGTGGGCATCACAGAAGAAGGCCAGAGTAAGCACAACTTATGGCAGCATATTGTGGCATCACAGAGTGCGTATGGCAGTGGCGGCAGAGTGTGCAACAGGGTGCAGAGGGTTCATCGCTTCAAAGCAAGCTGCACAAGAGCATGTGTGGCCTGCTACAGCTGACGACCAGCACAATGCTGCTGCCTCACACACACATCACATGACAGTTTCAAGTACTCGACTGCAGTGCTTTACAGCATCATGCATGTGCTGGCTCCGGGCGGCTACAGCTCGCAAGCTGCACACAAAGGGCACAGCATCTGCATGTTGAATGCACACAAAGGGCACAGCATCTGCATGTTGAAGCACAGCAGGGGGCAGCTAGCTGTGCTGTCCTGACAGCGCTGGTGGATGCGATTGGTGGTCGACGCGTCAATCTCTGCTGCTTGACTGCGTGCCAGCACTGCAGGGCAGCTCACCTCCTTCAATGACGGCGTGGATGCTGAAGAGCAGCCAGAACATGGGGCACAGCACGTGCAGCGGGAACTGCGGCACATCAGCAGGCGACTTGAGCTGCGCTCCTGGGGTGCTGAAGTCCTCATAGCGCTGGTGACAGATGAGGTTGGTGGTTGGTGGTGGTCGGCGCAGTACGCGGGCACAGCAGAAGCAGCACAACAGTAGTGTCAGTTCACGCAGCAAGGTGTCATTCTCGCAGCAACTGACCAAGGTAGCCCTGCCGGGCATAACAGGTAGGTCTTCAGCTGCTGCTGCATGCTTACATACACATACTCAAGCTGCAAGGCCAAGGACCTGCTTCTTGTCAATTGCAGTAAAGACATAGGCTGTACATACCCCTGCTGCTGCTGCTCACCGTGATGACCAGCAGGCTGTGCACAACATGTGCGCGCCTGGTGTCTGCTGCATCCAGCTGCCGTGCTGCTGCCTGCTTCCTCACAACCTCGGCCTCGGCGCGCATGACTGCTGCAGCCCTCTCCTCATCCTCTGGGCTGGCTGGCTCGTTGTTGATCTTGGGAGAGGTGTGCGCCAGCTGCCTGAGCACATCGTTGGGCAACCTGGGGAACACCAGAGCGTGAATAAGTGAGTTGGATGAGTTGTGTAATGCAAGTGGTGCCAGCGAAGGACATGTGTGGTCAACGCAAATTGCAGCAGGAAGCCCACAAACGCAGCCAATCAGGATCCGCTGTGCTGCTGCAATGACTGATGCATATGTGAAATCATGTGTGAAATCATGTGTGAAATCATGTGTGAAATCAGCCGCCAACACTGCTGGCAGAGCTTTTGCTTTGGCGCAGTCGCAGGCATATGAGTGCCTTGGTGCTCACCTCTCCAGCTCTGCTTTTGCGTAGAGCACGGCCTCTTTGGCAGCAGCTGACATGCCGTATGACCACTCCAGCCACTGCTGCTGCTCAGGAAAGCCCTGCATCACTGCAGCTGCAGCAGCATTCGCCAGGCTGCAGGTGCATTGCATTGCGGAAAAAGGTGCAGTTGTTGAGGAGCTATGTGACGTAGGGGGTGCAGAAACGGTGATCTGCATCAATGCGCCACGTGCTCAATACCACACAACCTTCCATTGCAGCTCGCATGTCAGTGCATTCACATGCGCACCCAAAACAACACAATACGCATACAACAGCAAGCACATACTTGCGTCTCTGCGCTAGCACAAGCCCTGCAACAAGCCACGACAACGCAAAGCAAAGCAGCAGTACAACACGTTTGCCTCACCTATGCAGGTCCTGCTCCAGCTGTGCCACATCGTCCAAGCTGCTTATGGAGCCACATGTGCACCCAAAAACAACAAATACGCATACAGCAGCGAGCACATACCTGCGTCTTCTGCGATAGCACAAGCCCTGCGACGAGCCGCGGCTACGCAAAGCAGACAGCAGTACAACATGTCTGCCTCACCTGTGCAGGTCCTGCTCCAGTTGCACCACATCATCCAAGCTGCTCATAAATCCCCCTTCAGGCCTGCCAGCCTGCAGCACCACCAGCTGCTGCCGCACTGCTGCCACAGCCACAGCCGCAACCTCCCGCCCCTGCAAGTTCTCATCCGCAAGGCAGCCAGCCGCCTCACCCATAGCAGTCTCAGCAGCAGGATTGGGTGCTGCTCCCCGCTGTGCCCCTGCTGCTGCTGCTGCGCCGCTGGTACCTGCCGCTGCTGCCGCAGTCTCTTCTTGCGTGCATGTGCCAGTCAGGGGAGCGCTACCCTGCAGGCCTGGGCTGCCCCCCATGCTGCAGCCGTCACCGCCGTCCGCTACTGCTGCTGCTGCCGCTGCAGCTGCAGCAGCCTCAGCTTCTGCTTGGTGTCGCAGCAGCAGCCTGTGCTGCTGGTCATGGTCCTGCTTGGCATCTGGGCTAGCTGCTTCTGCCAGCAACCTGCCGCTGCTGGCTGTCATGCCAGCCTCCTGCGAAGCACCTGCTGCTGCTGCATGCGCCAAACCACCAGGCACGCTAGCAGCAGTGAGGCCCAAGCGTGTGCTGCCACGTGCCCTGCCAGCAGCAGCTGCAGCACCAGCATGCTGGCCCCCGCCTGAAACAGACCCAGCCCTCGCAAGCCCGGTAGGCACACCGTTTGGCTTATGCACCTGCTGACTGTACTGCTGCTGTCCAGCAGTGATAGACCCACTTCTCCGCACACTGCCACCTGCCCCGCCAAGCCTACTGCTGTCGCGCTGCTGCTGCTGCTGAGGCGGCGGCTGCTGCTGGTCACTGCTAGCCAATGGTGCGATCAGGCGGTTGCGGCCAACTGTGCCCATGCCACCGCTGCCCTTGCCAGCTGCATGTGAGCCAGACCGCATGCTGCATCCCACAGAGCCTGAGTTTGCAGGCTGGTGCGAATACTGCTGGTGTGTCTGCTGCTGCTGCAGCGGCCGCCGCAGCTGCTGCTGGGCTGCTGCTGCACGGGCGCCAGTGCTGCACCCTGCATCAGCGGCTGCTGCTGCTGCTGGCCTGGCTGCAGGGGCCTGCTTGCCAAGCGTATGCGCCAGCTGTGTGGCTAGCCAGTGCTTGGCCCTGGCTGCTGCCTCATCACCACTGAATTTGTTGCCTGCACGTATAAAAGCAGCACGAGCAGCGGTGCAGCAGGGTTGACGCAGACATACAGCCAAGCCAACAGATCAGGGGACTGGATGTTGCTGCGAGACCTGCCCTCAGTTGAATTTGCGTCTCTGTCTAGCTACACGCATCTAGCAGCTCTGCAACGCAAGGCTGTACAAGCTGAGCAGGCTGCACAATGCAGGACGCCCACCACGCCCAAGTGCCTTCAACCTACCTGCCAGGTGCTGCTTGAACTCGTGCACCCTGTAGGGCTGCTGCGCTGCTTGCAGCACGCCCCTCAGCGTGCTCTTGGGCCATCGCGCATCCAGCAGCGTCTCTGAGGCATCATCCTCGTCAACAGCGACAGGGTACACGCTGCTGCCTGGTGGCGAGTGCAGCAGCAGCACCTCCTGCAGCGTGTGAGCCAGCAGGCGCTCCGGGGCTGTCGCTGCAGCCTCGTCGTATCCTGCGGGCGGAAGGGGCACGATAACAATAACATATGCAGATGAGTGATGTTGCTGTTTGTGTTGGTGTACGCTGCAGTGTTGTGCTGTGCAATAAAGCATTGGATTCCTGCCACTTGGCGACTAGCAGATATAGCACATCCACCCTGTACTGATGTGGACAACGCTTTCTGCGCTCGACATGCAGTCTGCAGTCTCAGTGCTGTGCTTCAACATACTCGACATGCACCACATGCGAGGGCTGCGGTGGTGCCAGCTCACCTAGCGCCAGCAGCAGCAGCCGGATGCCCCGTTCCCTCAGCGTGGCCAGCCAGGCGTCCAGCAGCAGGCGCAGCTGCTGCCGCACAGCAGCTTGAAAGCCTGCCTTGTCTGCCGCTGGGTCGGGCAGCAGCAGCGGCTGCGCTGCATCTGCTGGACAAATTACGCAACGGAGGTTGACAGCAGAGGCAGCAGCAGAGAGCAGCGGTTGGTTGGGCGGTTGGTTGTGTTCTGTGCGGCACTGGCTAAATGTGAATCTTGCTACGCCGGTGCACATGGCAGCCATGCCTGCTGCGCGGCACATGAAGCCAAGCAGAAGAGTTGGTGCTTTCTGCCTGCTCATTCTGAATCATAGATGCTGGCTGCTGCATGCTTGCAGTGGCTGCAGGTCTTATCAATGATGCATGCAGCGTTGCGTAGGCCTCGCCCAGGAGGCGATGACAGCTACAATCAGCCTCAACAAAGCCAGCGCCTCACCTGCACCAGGCTGCTGCAGGAACGCTGCCACGTTGTCTGCTGTCTTTGGGAGGCGCAGCAGCAGCGCTACACAGGGCGGCCCTTTGTCCTCATCTTTGGCGTTGGCCACCAGCTGCTGCAGCATGTCCGTGCTGATGGACAGGCTCACGTTGCAGAGCTTGGGCTTGCCTGCAGGCAGATAGTTCGTTTATGGATATGCATGGCACTTCATGACACGCCATGTTTGGCTACTGGCACCATCAGCCAATGCCATGAGCACACCTGTGCTCTCCTTGGCTGCCAGCAGCAACTTCAAGGCATTGCTCCTGCTAAGGTTGTAGATCGTGCGCATCTTGCTAGCGACCCCTGGCACATAGTTTGGACCACTCTGCTTCTTGAGAGCATCAAGGAGCTCCCTGCAGCCCGCATGCTGTAGCCTGTCCTGCACCGGTCCCTCATGATCTGTGTCGATCAGGCGAAAGCCACAGCGTCTGTTAACTGCGCCTAGATGCTTGAAAGCCGCGTCCAAGTAATTTTCTATGCTTTCACGGTCTGCAGACCGCAGAGCGGCTACATCAACCACTCCCAGAAGTTCTCCCATTGTTGCAGGCGCAGCTAGACCGCTCGATGCATGTTGCAAGTGTCGGTTTATAAAACACCTGCCTGCTGAGTTGCTGTGGTGCAGATGCGAGCAAAATGGAGTGACAACAAATCAATTGTGTTTGAAACTTCCCGCGCCAAAACCCCGGTGTGTTTTGCTTGAGGTGCAAAGTACAGAGTCTACGTTTGTTTTATCCTTTTATGCAACTCACAACTGCACAGGCGAGCGGCGGATGCTGATGACAGCGACAGCAACAGCAACAGGCCCTGAGGGCTTGCAACAGGCTGTGGAGCTACAAGCACACTGCTGTTGTGCATATGAGCCATTGAGGATCTGTGAGATCAAAAGCTGCAATTTAATATTATTACAGTGCTTCTGCCATAGGTTCAAAGTCACAATTTAGTCAACATATCCTAGAGCATGTCCACAATTTGCTTGCATTCCTAACTCCTGCCATTTAAAGTGGCGTAGCAACAATGTATAATGGTTTAAATAGAGTAATCGAGTTTTGTTCGGCAGTCAACATGTGTTTCCTACGTCTGGGGTTGGATGTCAGCCATCCTGCAGGCTTCAGCTGGAGCCGCGCATGTGCACATCCGGCTACTCTTCACCTTGCCAGACCGATCAGGCTGTTGGCATTGCAGGCTTGTGTTATTCCGAGCTTCTTGCAAGCTGATCCGGCAGATTGCTGATGGCTGACTTCCCGAAGTAAAGTCCCAGACTGCAAACAACCCTGGCGGTTCCTCCTTGGATGACACTACCTGCTGCGCAGCGCAAGAGAGTAGGAGCGTCCGGCGAACGACCCTTCGTCTCAATTCAAATGTTACACGTCTGCTTCTTTGACACTGCGCACTAGTGCTGTTCAAGCCTGCCGTCATCAACCTTCACTACTGGGTACAGCTGGCTCAGGATGTCGGACGCCGAGGAGGACGTAAACCCGATAGATGCGCTAATAGTAAAACCTGCGAAGGAGCGAGCTGAAAAGAAGCGTCGTGCAGCTGCAGCTGAGGACGCAGCAGCAGAAGGGGCAGCAGCAGATAGTGCGGGCCAAGCACCAGCAGCTACTACCAGCATGGGCAAACAGAAGCGCAGGAAGGGCTCCAGCAGCAACCTGAGTGCAGCAGGAGGTGCAGCAGCAGCTGCTGCTCAGCCAGATGCAGGCAGAAAGCCAGCAGCTGCTGCTGCTGCAGGCAAAAGACCTATTGGTGTTGTGGTGATTGATGAAGAAGAGGCAGAGCAGCGCAACTTTGAGATGCAAAAGCTGCTGAGGGCTCCCAGGTGAGCCGGCACTGCTGCAGTCAGTGATGCAGGCTGCTTTAGCTGGTCTTGTCCCCTTGGATGCCTGCCCAGCTTGCAAGGCGCGCGTGCTGTTCCATGTGCCCTCGTCTCGTATCAAACGCATGCACAGCATTTCGCAAAGCAGCCGCATCACCTGCTGAGCAGACACTGATGCTTTGATGGTCTGGCAGCATTGAGTGCACAAGCAACTGCAGGACGGCCTCTGTGCAGCGCGTCACCAATACAAGCCCTGCACACAACTCAGCGTGCTGCATGCTGCGCCCCTGCAGGTACTTTGATGACGTGTACGAGCCGAAGGGTGTGGCCTGCTGGCGCTGCGGCAAGCGCGGCCACCTGGCCAAGGACTGCAGCCTCAGCGCAGCCAAGCCCTGCTACTACTGCGCACAGTACGGGCACGAGCCCTTCAGCTGCCCACACCGTGAGTGCAGAGAACATATGTAGCTGCAGCTGCTGCTGGATGCTGCTGGCGGTGCGGGCTGGTAACGGATGGCAGCAGCGTAGCAGTGCCAAATTTTGCTGTGAGTTCTACTCAGTATGCATCTGACGCACCCTGCTTAGCGGCGCTCTCTTGTCGGTGCCTGTCATGCGAGCAGCATCCCCTCTGCCCTGTTATCGCGACGCACACGGCGTCATCAGTCGCAGGCAACACGCCGTGCAGCACTACTTGCATGCTGCTGGCATCACCCGTTGTTATAAAAACACACCGTGCAGTGCTGACGTCACTATCGATGTGCCTGCAGGGCTGTGCTTCAGGTGCGGCGAGCCAGGCCACATGACCAAGGACTGCAGCCTGCAGCGCGGTCAGGTGAAGGGTGGCGGGCGCGGCCTGTGCCTGCGCTGCGGCAGGGCCGACTGCACTGCAGCAGACTACTCGGACTGGTTCAGGTGCGCGCAGGCTGCAGCAGCTGCTGCGTGCATGTGTCCTAGTGTGCCGTGCGCAGGGACTTGGACGTGGGCGGACGTGTTCTGCAAGGTGTTGCATGTTGACGCGCGCTCACACGAGCGTCCTGCAAGCTTGGAACTGTTCAATTGCATCTGCTCGCTGATCACACCTTATGCACTCATGCAACCATCATCATGGGCAGCGATTCACTCTGCACGCTGCCACAAGCTTGGCACTGAAAATCATCCGTCTCCTTTTGCTCATGCCCCCCCCCCCCGCCCTTTACACCGCACGCCCAGGTTTGAGGGCGGCTGCAGCGAGGACTACTTCCAGAACGACCTCGACCAAGTGCACTGCTTTGTGTGCGGCGAGCGCGGCCACTTGAGCTGCCAGCCAGCGCCGCTCATCCCACCACAGCCCACCTGCTGGAACTGCGGAGGCAGCCACTGGGCCGAGCAGTGCTCCAAGGACTTTCCTGCTCATCTCATGGCAGAGCGCTTGCAGGACAGGGACAGGCAGCAGCAGCAGCGGCAGCAGCAGTTTGCGCAACGGCAGCAGCAGGTTGCGCAGCAGCGGCAGTGGGAGCGGGAGCAGCAGGCGGTGCAGCAGCAGCAGCTGACGTACCAACAGCAGCAGGTGGCGCAGCAGCAGGCGCGGTACAGTCAGCCGCAGCAACAGCAGCAGCAGCAGTACTACCAGCAAGCGCAGCAACAGCAGCAGCAGGGAGGGTATAGGCAGCAGGGTTATGGGTATGGTAACCAGCAGGTGCAGGGGCAGGGCTATCGGCAGCAGCAGCAGCAGAGCTACCAACCACAGCAGCAGCAGCAGCAGCAACAGCAGAATAGAGTTTGGCAGCAGCATTCGCAACAGCAGGGGTATCAGCAGCAGCAGGGGCACCAACAGCAGGGCTATCAACAGCAGGGCTATCAGCAGCAGCAACGCTGGCAGCAGCAGGGCAACCAGCAGCAGCAAGGCAACCAGCAACAGCAGCACTGGCGGCACCAGCAGGCTGCGGCAGAAGACTTTCCTAGGGGCGGCAAACGCCAGCAACATGGCGGCGGCGGCGGTGGTGGCAGTGGCAACGGTGGTAGTGGTCGCAGATCATGGCACTGAGTTCGCATGATGCTGTTCAACAGTTGCCGGCTGTGCACGCTTGCTTCTACGGCAGTGCCTCTTCTCCATCATGAGATGTGTCACGACTCCACTTCTTTTGGTGTGCACCTGGGCTGAGATGATTTTGTTGTGTAGATCATGACCTGGCCATGCATGTCATGTGGTTACGTTCATAGGCACGCGGTCCTTGTGCCGAGCATGTCCCATCATGCAGCACACCTGCATGTTCTTGGTATGCGGCACAGTCGATAATGGATTCCGCCTGCCACCTCAGCCCGGAACAGCACCTGCACTGCCCTGTTGGGTGTTCGCAGTGTGCTGCATGCTTATGCAGCCTCCCATTTACTCTTGCTGTGTGGTTGCATTGTGGCCATCCCGCATGGCTGCATCATGCAGGACCACAGCGTTTGCGCTGGTGGTGTTAGACAGCTGGTCAGTGGCAGTGCAAGAAGCCCAGCGGCATGCGTCTGTGCGCCTTTGGTCGAGTAGAGAAACGTTTCTTTTTTGGCCAGTGGTTTCAACTAAACCCTACCTGGTTTCAACTAAAAACCGGCTTGTTGCATCAAGGGTTGGGTCATACCCAGGATTCTGCCAGTTCACTGCTGAACCTTCTGCTGACCCAACCCTTGATGGTGCATGACACGATTTGACCGTGCGTTCAATTAGGCACGTCATGTATTTGGGTGTCACATGGGTAAACATCAACTGTTGTGGTGAGGGAGTGCTTTACTGTGAACATATTCACAGGAGGCGGTTGAGAGCCACGTGCAGCAGTGCAGTGAGCAGTCGTAAACATCAAGAGCCTGCGCCGAAAATTTCAGACAGCCGCGCCTCAGATCTCATCGTAGTATCTATGAGATAGTAATACATTGATGGGCAAAAGTTTCCCGCAAGTTCCCTCCTCTGCAGGCGACCAGCAGTGGCCACGTGCAGCAGTGCGGTGGGCGGCCGTAAACATCAAGAGCCTGCGCCGAAAATTTCAGACAGCCGCGCCTCAGATCTCATCTTAGTATCTATGAGATAGTAATACATTGATGGGCAAAAGTTTCCCGCAAGTTCCCTCCTCTGCAGGCGACCAGCCGTGGCCACGTGCAGCAGTGCGGTGGGCGGCCGTAAACATCAAGAGCCTGCGCCGAAAATATGCGACAGCCGCGCCTCAGATCTCATCTTAGTATCTATGAGATAGTAATACATTGATGGGCAAAAGTTTCCCGCAAGTTCCCTCCTCTGCAGGCGACCAGCCGTGGCCACGTGCAGCAGTGCGGTGGGCGGCCGTAAACATCAAGAGCCTGCGCCGAAAATATGCGACAGCCGCGCCTCAGATCTCATCTTAGTATCTATGAGATAGTAATACATTGATGGGCAAAAGTTTCCCGCAAGTTCCCTCCTCTGCAGGCGACCAGCCGTGGCCACGTGCAGCAGTGCGGTGGGCGGCCGTAAACATCAAGAGCCTGCGCCGAAAATATGCGACAGCCGCGCCTCAGATCTCATCTTAGTATCTATGAGATAGTAATACATTGATGGGCAAAAGTTTCCCGCAAGTTCCCTCCTCTGCAGGCGACCAGCCGTGGCCACGTGCAGCAGTGCGGTGGGCGGCCGTAAACACCAAGAGTCTGCGCCGGGAATATACGACAGCCACGCCTCAAACCTTGTCTTAGAATACATTAGGTATCAATACACAGATGGTATGAATTGTCCCGCAAGTTGCCTCCTCAGCAGGCGACCAGCCGTGGCCACGTGCAGCAGTGCGGTGAGCGGTCGTGAACATCAAGAGCCTGCACGAGGAAAATGCGACAGCCACGCCTCAGATCTCATAGTAGAATTGGTGAGATAATATTACAGTGATGGGCAAAAGTTACTCGCAAGTTCCCTCCTCTGCAGGCGACCAGCCGTGGCCACGTGCAGCAGCTGCTGCACTGCAGTGCCATGAGCGGTCGTGAACATTAAGAGCCTGCACCGAGAACATGCAACAGCCACGCCTCAAACTTCATTGTAGCACAGGTAAGTTATTAATACGCCGATGCTCAATTGTTACCCGCAAGTTCCCTCCTCTGCAGGCGACCAGCCATGGCCACGTGCAGCAGCACTGCACTGGTGCAGTCAGCGGTCGTGAACATCATGAGCCTGCACCGGGGATATGCGACAGCCACCCCTCAGACCTCATCGTAGAACTGATGAGATAGTAGTACACGAGGGTCAATAGTCGCCCGCAAGTTCCCTCCTCTGCAGGCGACCAGCCGTGGCCATGTGCAGCAGTTAGACGCTTTGTGGACGCTCACTGGATGCCCTGTGGATGTGCCTTTGCCATAGTGTTCTACTAGCGCCTGACAAGTCATGAGAGGATTCATGACGCACAGCCAGCTGGGGCACACCGAAAGTAGTGCGTACTGCATGCTGAGTCAGCATGTCCGATGTTGGTCACACGAATCCACCCATCATGGCATGGCCATCGTTCACCATGAATGATTCACTAAGCGAACATCAGCAACGAAACTTTGTTACAAAAGCGTGCCTTCCAGTACCGCTACTTTCCTTACAAGCAACTCAGCCCGTGCCACACCTCAGCCAGTGGCACTTGGGGGCTTTAGTGTACACCGCACGCCCTGCATCTGCAGTTGCTGAGCCGGCGCCGTGGCCAACAGCACAATCAATAGTCTTCCCCTCAATTAAACAACAGCAGGGTAGACACACAACTGCTGATGGGCCTGCTGATGGCGTGGCCAACCTTGTGGCTTGACTCAAAGCATCATGCACACGCTTCAAAACGAGCACCTGCATCTGGCATAGCCTCAGGCCAGCGGGTTGCCTCTGCATGCAAACCATATACATCATATACATCAAAACATCAAGTTGATGTCGGCGTCCAGTACACATGCTCATAGTATAAAGGATTGCAGGACACCAGATTCTCTTAGGGAATACATCGACCATGACCCCTACCCCTTGATCCAATGAACACTTTGCGAAGTGTTGCAGCACACTGCAGCATGTGCACCACTGATCATCATCCAATGTTTGGCAGACATTGCCTAAGCAGTGGGCTGTCACATGCCAACAGCAATCGCGTGCCATCATTTGGCATGCTGTGCACATTTTTATCTCCCAGCCGTCTTGCCGTCCATGGTGCACAAGCTGCCCTTGTGCTGCGCATGACTTGTACAACACACCCATGAACCAACAAAGCACGATGCTACGATCAAGCACAGTGCGACAGCGTTGTGTATGTGAGGGTGTGCTGACTCAGATGTTGAAGAAGCCTAATTCCCACTGCAGTACACTGTGCCACGGTGCGCTGAATACAATAGGCCGCCTCGATGCACGCTGCACCAGACTCATGCGGTGACCGCAACCCCTTGCAATCATGGCAAGAGCTTCCCTCAACAAACTCATGACCCCTGCTGCGCAGCTATTCTCAGCAGCATGCATTACACCAATCACGGTGTGAAGCCAAGGCGTGTCGGATTGGCAATGCAGGAAAGGAAACCAACCGAGCATGTGTGCAAAGCGATGGCACACATCACTCCTGACCACCATGAAATCACGCAACATATCACAATGAGCCGCTGACTTGCTCTTTGGGCGGGCCTGTGGCCCCGCTTGGAGGTAGCATGGTGGTTGGTATCGCTTGTACTGTACAAACATGCGGAGGCAGCTATCACCATGCACCGACAGTGCTTACAATCAACAACTCAAACCCCACTCTCTTGCACAGCGTGCCGTGCGTTGCTCGCCCGTAGATCCTCACCAACATCAGTGCTCTGTGTAACGTGAAACCCCAAGTGCGGTGCAGCTGAATTGACAGCACCATTGTGGCCACCCATACCCTGACCCAGACAGGACACAACTCTAAATGTATAGATGACACCCAATCAAGGGGTGTTCATGCATGTGTGAGTGAAGATGTAACTTTTCATCGTGCACGTTGACAACATGATCACCGGTGTAAGCCACCAGCAGCAGTTGCACCAGCTCTCCCCTTGATCACTGCAAGAAACAAATCAGAACGCAATCCCTTTGCTGCCCCAAAACACCTGCTGATCAAAGACTGCACGCTCTGCTCTCACCGCCACGCACTTCCCCCACACTTGCCAGTTATAACACCAGACACAAAAGAAGTGGCACACGGCCCCAGCTGCTCGCATCCTCACCAAAACAGACCCCAGCGCTCCGCGAATGCCGCTAAGAAACTGGCACCAACCATTGACGACTGCACTGCACCAATGCATCACCAGCGCAGTTGCCAGCACACAAGAGAGCCAGCCGGCACACTTGCCCTACACGCACCAGACGACTCTGCACACCATCTAATGCAGCACCACCTTTCATTAGTCTTGCAGACAGCATGCAGCATGCTGTACATCCAGCGTGCTCACTTGCCCTGCATGTGCAGCAGTACCTCTGTCGCAATCAGGCCAGCAAACAGCGCCACCTCACCACCGTTGCCCAGCACAAACTGCGGCGGCAGCTTGTTGCCAGTCTCGCCATCTTTACTTGCAGGCAGCGCATTCAGAACAAACGCCACCAGCGGCCCCACAAAGAACGGCAGCAGCGCAGCGTCCCGCTGGTACGACTGCCAACCCAGGATCACCAGCACCAGCGTAGTAAGGATCACGGGGATGATCTTCGTAAAGTCAGCAGCTCCTGGCGCATACGAGTACCGCAGAATGCCGCGGTTCCAGACCGGCGTGATCTCCAAAAAGAAGCTGTTACGCACAGATGACACCGCAACAACTGCCAGAATCAGCAGCCCAGTCAGCCCCTCCCAATAGGGGTTTGCTGCCCACTCGACACCAGCCCTGCCAGCCATATTCAGGCCTGCAATGAGGGCCAATGGTGCGCCAGAGTGTGCCAGGAAGCGCCACTTGCTCAGCTCTTGTAGCAGCTCCATGCCGCTGGGGTCCTTGCCAATGTTACGGCCCGCCACTAGCAGTGCGTTTTCGTATGTGAGGTTGAAGCTAAGCGAGGCCAAGATGACAAGGCCCAGCTTGGTCTCAAAGTCACCTGCAGGGTTAGGATGTGTGGAGTGCGGCATGTAGGGGTAAGCAGCTGACTGATGCAACAGGAGGGGCAGGTTAGTGGCTACATTATGAACGCGTGCCCGCACCACACCGCACACTGAGGAGGCATGCTATGCTGTATTCTTGAAGCGTGCACGGAACTGCTGCAAGCCACGCAACGTAGCATGAACAGCACTTGCATCAACGCACCGTATCCCTGCTGCAGCTGGTTGACCGCCACGATGCTGTTGAGCAGCTGCAGGCCTGCGTAGGTGCTGAGCAGCAGGTTGAGCCACGTTGTGGGTGTGGTGTTGTCGCGGGGCTCATTCTTTAGCACACGCGCCACCTCCTGGGCGGTTGGCTGCGTCTGCAGTGCGATGCTGCCATCCAGTGCAACTGTTGCCAACGCCTGCAGCAGACAAGGAGGCAAAGGATGCAGGAGTAGGTTAGTTGCGAGCAGATTTGTACACGCATGCTGTACTGACAGTTGCTCTGCGGCAGGAGCATGCATGCTTGCTGTGTGTGCACCTGTACTACAGCACATAGTATGTGAAGAGCATTAGCGTGACGAAGCTCAATCCGGTGTTGAGCAGGTAGTGTGCTGTAAGTTCAGTGCTGCAGCTTACCTGTCTGGCATAGATCTTGTCAAGAGTGCGGCTGAGCACTTCAAGGTTCTCAGGCTCTTGCAGGGGGCTGTTGCCCTGCAACAGCAGCGACATCAACAGCAATGACAGGAGCAGCAGAAAGCAGCAGCGCCACCGCATTAGTTGATGTACTATGGCCTGCAGTATCGCGTGGGAGATTTCGTCGACACTTGATTGCGGTGGAACACTAGCCGACAATAGTCTTGCTTGAGGTTACCTGCACAAAACGGTGGTGCAGAGCAGGCACCACTGCTGCTCCACGCAAGCACTCCATGCCACGCACGTCACATATTCAAGCTATCAAAGCAGTTCAAAACACAGTCTTAAAGTTACGAAACGCTTGAAATGTTGATCGACTGGACTGGGAAAACAAAACAGCATTTGGCGGGCCGGTTTCGGAACAATACTCGAGAGAGCACCATCAACTGAAAATCCTGCAAGAATGTTGTGCCTGAAAGTCACGCACTGATTCGTGTTTTCATGCACCTCATGCAATGCCCAAACCCTACCGCTTGCAACCAACGCTGCGGCACACAACTTAGCAGCATGGCTCTCACCAGGATGGGAGACAAGAAGTAAGCCCTGTACTGCAGCCACTCAAACCCTGGCACGATCGCCTTGTTGACCACGTTGACCAGGCGCCTGAAGGGCTTGTCTGCCCAGCCCAGGCCAAAGCTGAAGGGACCCAGCTTGACCTTCGCTCCGTCAAAGTTGATTCTGTTGGGCAGCTCAAGCTCATTCTCGTAGCCAAAGTGGTTGCCATCAATGGAGAACAATGCAACATCCTCACCCTGCAAACATGACAGTGAACAATGACGAGCGGAACAGCAGGAATGTGATTCATGCCAGCTGCCTGCAGGCCGCAGGCTGCGCATGCTCAAAGCGTGCGGCATTTGTGTGTTGTGCAAATCTGCTGCATCACACGGGGCAACTAGCAGTGTTGGCTGTTATCCAACAAACTACCGGCCAAGGCGTGACGGCAGGCCTGAAATATACACAAACGCTGCTCCCCGCATGCCCACCTCGCGTGCCTCTGTTGCCACCACAAACAGCCGCTGCAAGTCCTCAGGGCGTGCGATGCTGTCGCGCTTGCTGCTGATGAGTGCCAGCGGCGTGTCCTTTGGAAACTCTGACTTGAAGAACTCAGTGGCTGCCTCGAGGCTGGCAGCATCGCCATTCAGCAGCCCTGCACATGAAACAAGTGCCGAAACAGCACCGTGTGTCTTGAGTACATAGCAACACACAGCACGCATCAAAATTGACAAACAGACAGGACAGCATTTGAAGCCAACAGGATCCTCCGTGCGGCCGCACGCACACTAGGCTAAGTAGACGATACACGGCAAGCGATGCATGCAGGAGCGTTGTCGAGCAGGCGTCCGACGTGAGTGAGTCGCTCACAGATGTCATCATTGACGGGTGTCTTCTGCATCTCCCTGACCTCAGGCGACATGACGGCCACGCCTCGGATCTTGTCGGACTGCGCGCAGCAAGAAGCGGGCGGCAGAGCGGTACAGGTTAGCAGCAAGTTGGCAGCAGCAGCAAGAGCCTCATCTTCATGGCACACTGGCTGACAGCACACAAACATACCGTACGAAAGTTGACAGTCGGCAAGGTTTGTTCAGGCACAAAACAAAGACCCTAAGCAGTGGTAGCGCAGGTGGATTCCCCCCTGATCGCCTCTGCTGACACGTCACGTAGCCTGATGTGTATGCTGCAGGCTGCGGTGTCACCTGCACTTTTGCTGCAGCGATGATGGAGCAGGCGCCCCCGAGGCTGTGCCCCATGAACACCACCTCCTTCACGGCAGCAAACTGGGGGTCCTCCAGCAGCATCTGATGCGTGCGAAGGATGTCAATGATCAGCGCTGACTGCAGCAGCAGCAGCAGAAGCAGAAGCAGAAGCAGCAATGAACAATGACCAAACAATGAACAATGACCAAGCAATACAGATGCTTGATGATATGTGCGAATAA
Organism: Tetradesmus lagerheimii; assembly: GCA_902809745.2. Taxonomy (NCBI): domain Eukaryota; kingdom Viridiplantae; phylum Chlorophyta; class Chlorophyceae; order Sphaeropleales; family Scenedesmaceae; genus Tetradesmus; species Tetradesmus lagerheimii. The sequence goes on along the minus strand of CADDIJ020002564.1, from coordinate 58,306 downwards.
GGTGCCGATATGCATGTCGACTGTACATCACAGAGCATTGCTTGTGTTGCCTTGTGTTGCAAGCGCGCAGCAGGGTGATGTCAACTTGTCAATCCCGTGCATTTGTGAATTCTTTGACCTTGCAGTTCACAAGCAAGCATGCATCACTGCTAAATGCAGGCAGCGCCACCTCGTTACAACGTGTCAGCACAAGAGAACTGGTTTTATTACGTCATATGGCCAGCCATGTCACAACAACTCCTTGGTCAAACACACACCTGCAGCGTTGACTGCATCTTGACGTCTGCTCGCTTCTGGTCAAACTGCAGCCCCACATCTCGCCCGATGATGTCAAACACATCCGTGGTGGGGGCCACCACAACGTAGCCTGCACTGTTCAGCTGCTTGATGACAGCAGGGTAGCTGTAGCTGGGCTGCACGAATGCATGCGCAAAGATGACAGCGCCGGTGGGCTTGCTGTTGCTTGCGGCAGCAGTGGGGTAGTAGATGTCTACCAGGGCCTGCCTGGGAGGTGATTGAGTGATGACAGGGCTCAGCTCCTCAGCGGCCTTTTTTGTGAGGTATGTCTGCAGGAAAGCGTAGCAACGGTGCGGCAGGAGGCGAGTCAAACAGGGTTAGGAGTGTCTGGACAGCTGGTTGTATGGACTGTTTGGCTGTCCTGCAGGCAGTGCTGATGCTGACCTGCATGCAGGTTTGTGTCACCAGCAGTACAGCCAACTGCAATCACATGCTACCATATTCTTCAAATGCTCTAGCAGGTGCTGTTTTGCTGCTGTCATACGGAAGTGGGCGAATGCTGGGGTGGATCTGGCGTTTGCCATGGCTGTGTATGCTACAGGCACCTGGAGTGTGCTGTACAAAACAGCACCCCTTGTGCCTGTAATTTGAGTGTATATAATGGGGGGTACGGTGTCAGATCGGACACCGTACCCTGGAAATGGCCTTTAGAGGAGGAGTTAGCCAAATCCCATGCTAGGGACCCTCGACACCAGTACAGTCATCAAGTTGATGCAGGCAAGTCAGGCAGCGGGTGCTGAAACGTCAATTCTTAGTCTCCGTGTTCAACAACCTTTAGAACTCATGCTCTGCCTATTCTGGGCGCTTGCAGGCGCCCTGCTCCGCTCAAAACCTACTTACGTAACCTTCTCCAGGGACTGGAGCATGCATTTGCCTTCTAGTGGACTAGGTTGATCACACTGAGACAGCAGCAGAAGCAGAAGCAGACGCAGCTCCACTGCGGGGATACCAGCAAGAGCCGAACTGAAGCAGGCGTTGAACAGGGGCGCGCAGCCGAGTCTAATGACCACCTATAGAAAGCAAGAACGAGTTAAACATGGTTGGCGAGCGCCATGTGGGGTGCTGCTGCTGGTTAGGGACCAGTAGTCACCCATGCTGTGCACTGTTTTGAGATCTGGTATGCCATCGAGTGGTATTTTTTGGTATAGCGAATGATTCTGAGAAGACTTGTGCTGTCTCTGTTGCACGCCTGCCATGGCAACCACCCTCACTGTATCGATGCCATCGATCAGCCGCAGTAAGCGGCTCAATAAATACCTGACATACTATAAAAACGTTTGTGAGCCGGATCACGGCCTGATGATGCGTGTACATGCCAGGCATCGCGATGCAGTGTACCCCCCATTATACACACTCAAATGCAATCAGTCAGCTGCATCTCACCCCTTTCAGGTCTGGCAGGCGCAGGGTAGCATCTGGTTGAATGTATCCTTTGTCATCAGGAACGAGCGGTCCAGCGTCGACCGCTGCTTGCCTGAAGAAGGAAGTCCTTGGCTTGCAGGCAGCTGCAGCAGCTGCAGGCACCCTCGAGGGTACCCTCCTGGTGAGTGCGGAGGTTGTGCGCGAGCAGCGCAGCTGCTGCTGTGCGATCATTCTGCAAGGCAATAAAAAGCGGTTTGGCAAGCGTGAGGCGCTGGTGTCACTTGGTGCCAGACTTCACGGTCGTGCACAGCTGTGCTGCACGGTCGCATGCTCAGCCTAGGGGCCGCGCACAGGTACGCAGAGTGGAAGTGTGTCGACCCACCTAGTCTTGATGGCTTTGTGGGTTCAATGACTTTCCAACAAGGTGGCAAGGGCAGCTATTGTTTGGAATGGTATCTCTTGCGCACGGTGTGTGAGGATAATTTTTTTTGCTTCCAGCGCTTTATAGGTGGACCGAGCTGGGGCGGTGCGTGGTAGTGACCTTCTGGACGCGTGCGCTTTTAAGCCAGCTTAAGACCAAACCAGTGTTGTACGAGAGTGATACACTCGTGGTGCTTGCAAGAAACCAACTCACATCTTGAGATTCTTATAGGCGCTGCTCATGTGGCAAACCCGCACACAGGTGTCTCTCAAATAGCCTTGCGATCACCGCTGTGCTACCCGACAGCACCTTATCAACCAGCAGCTTCGTGCCCAGCGCTCGGTTCAGGCTTAAGCATGTCTCTACTATACACAAATTCCATGGCTCTGGGCGTGGCTGCTGCCAGGTGCACAGCAGGGCGACAGCCCGGGTCGTCCTGCCTTGCACTTGCAGCCAGGCGCAGTGCTGCCCCTCAGCCCAGCTTCAGCAAAATCGCTAACAGCAACTATAGCAGGACCGCACGCCTGCGGAGCCGGGCAGCAAACACGGACGCTTTGGTAAGTGGGTCACCAGACCATGGAACTGCTGCAGCAGTGGCACCAGATCCTGGAGAAGCAAGTTCGTCAGGAAACCACCAAATCTTGGCCCCTGCAAACCCTGCTGCGTGTAGATGTGGCATGTTCAGCTGTAACTTGCGGCGTCTTGCTTGAGGACACCATTGTTGGTGGAACTGCTGCGACTGCTTCAACCATATGCATGATGTGCCCAGACAAGCAGCAGTGTGCTTCAGTCTACACCAACATGGGGCAACTTCAAGAAAGCACTCGGCATCAGTGCGGGCACTGCTGTTGGTGCCGCTGCCGTGGCCATGTACATCAACAACTTCAGCAACACCAGCTGCATCGTCACGGGCACCTGCAGCCAAATCATCGACGCCATGAAAAGGTGTGCAGCTGTGAGGTCCTGTTCGCCACCTACACAGTGCTGCTGAGATTGGTACGCCAGCACAGGCTAGCTACTGGCGTTGCAATGAATGCGTTGCCAAACGTAGGAGGCATGCAACTTGCAACGACACATTTCACAGCACACCTGATCTGCTGCTGCTGCCCCGTGCTGCTGCTGCTGCTGTCAGCGCTGCTGATTGGCACGCACCTGTACACCTTCCTGCTGGTGCCTGCGTCCATGTTTGTGTCCTACGACAAGGTCGATGACCTGAAGGCAGACAGGTGCCGCAGCCCTTTTGTAGTGCTGCTGGGCCTCAGCTTCACCATGGTGAGCCTGCTGCTGCTGCCGCTACAGCTGCGACATGTTACCAACAATGGTAACCTGTTACTTGCCAGGGGCAAGGGTTGTATATAAAGAAGTAGGATGCTATACATATTCCCCTTGGCAGCGGCGTGCAGTGCCTTGCCTACCGTAAAACCTGAGCTCCTTGCCTTCACTCACCGCGCCCCTGTGCATGCCCGCCGTTGCTGCCATCACAGGTTGCGATCATGTCTGAGATTGGCTGGCACATCCAGCAGGACTGGTACTACCGGGAGGAGTACAACATCCTCAACATGGGCTTCTACTTCTTCCTCTGCAGCGGGCTCAGCGCATGGGCATTCGGCCTGCGCCTCAACCAGGGTGAGGCAGCAGCAGCAGCGTGACGCTTTGCACCACCCGTGCTGCATACGCAGGCACAGGCCTGCAGCAATCTACTGCATTCAGTCTGAGTGCGGAGCTTCTGCCTCGCTGGTGAACCTCTTCTTCCCGCCATGCTTGCTTGGACTGCACACCTAAGATGTCCAGCTGCACCTTGCAGCGGTCCACCCTGGCCGTTGCCTGCACACACTAATCATTGAAAGCTCCCGCTGTATGCTGCAACGCCTGCTGCATTGCTGCAGGCAGCGATGCCGTCACTCCCTCCACCGCCTTCCTGGATGCGCCCAAAGGCGCCATCACCAAGCAACCACCTGCTGCCACCAGCACCCCACTAGTAGCCAGCCAGCAGCCTGCAGGGAGTTTCAGCCTGGGTGATGCCACCGACACCTTCCTGCTGGCGGTGCCTGCACTGACAGTGGCACTGTACGGCCTGAGTGCTGCGCAAATTCACACCAAGGTCCCCATCTACATCGAAATGAGCGTCATATTTGTGGCACTTACGTACCGCTTCTGGCAGGTAGGCCTGTCTGTTTGAGACCCCGAGTGGGAGGGGGCGGGGAACCGGTGATGTGATGCTCCAACTGTGAAAATACGCCTGGCGGCTGAAGCAGCAGAGCGCAGCGCAGCTGTTGCGCATGTTGGTCACTTTGAGCTCAGCAGCCCAGCGGTAGTGCCTGCAGAGCAGGTGTGAGTGTGTCATACTGTGACGGCGCAGCAACACACGATGAAATCTGCCACTACTGATGCCGCCTCGCTGCGCTGCTGCTGTTGCTGCACTTGGTTTCCTGCGCAGCTGCTGCGCACGCCCAAGGTGCTGCTGTTCCCCTTCTTCAGCGTTGGCGTGAACCTGTTCTTCATCTCGCTGCTGGACAAGTACCAGAACGATGCCTTCCTCAACCCGCTCTTCCAGTAAGTGACCCACAATTAGTTGCTGCAATGTGTGCTGCTGCAGCACTGCTAGCGGATAAAACATGTGCGCTTCAAGCTTGCTGCTCACACACCATGCTGTCACTTTACATGCACTGCTTGCGCACCTCTCCGTGCATGAGCTTTACTACTCTTGCAGAGCTCTGTGTGCAGTGCTGTGACAGCTGGATCCTCATTGTTTTCCCCCGCCGCGCATTGCCGTCGTGCTGTTTGCCATGCAGCATGCTGCATGACGCAGCGGGCACTGAGCTGGGCATCCTCATCATCTCAGTGCTGACCTACCTGTCACTGGCGCTGGCAGATGCCGACAGCGCAGCAAATGCAACCTCTGCCCGTGCAGCGCCCGGGCAGAAGCAGACACAGCAGACACAGCATTAATTGAGATGAACACGGCAGAGCCGATGGCGGCGACTAGCACCTGCTACACTTGCAGTGATAACCAGCAGGGCCCAGCGTTGAAGGACAAGTTGCCAAGTGGTGTGTGCTAACATATGGCTTGTTTGAGGGTAGGTTTGCGACAAGACAATCAGGACAATTTGTTGATTTGCAACTGGCGCAGGTGACGACGGAGCAAGTGGGTGATCGGTTTGGTGACTGATGGATCTATGGTGTGGAGATGCTTTTGACCCAGCACTCTTGAAAGGTGATTACACATGGCGCAGCAGAGCTTATTTGTGATTGTTGCTTTGAAAAGCATTCCGAAGTACTGAATTGGTGAGCACACCTCGTGATCTATGTGCTGCAGGAGCACTGGTGTGGTGCTGCACATCCTTTGCTTGCTGATTTTAAGCAGTCGACACTGCAGCTGCGCCAGTAGCGTGTCATCTGCCACGCCGGCTGCTTGATCATGCCAGCACTGCTGCACCGGGTGCATACATGTCATGGCCAAAGTATTGCGTAGTACACACTGTTCATACGCTGAGTGTGATTGCTGGTAGTTGGTGGTTGGTACTTACAAAAGTTACTTTTGTACCGTACGGACCGATGGCGTTGATGCTATGGCTTAATGGGTAACATGATGATGATGTACCGTACGGACATTGAAAGTCACTTTTGTAAGTGAGGCCCACTTACAATATTATACTACACTACTGCATTGCCGAAGCCGAGCGTTGCCCGTGGCAGGCAAGCTGCTGATGGCGCCAGATGCCATCAGTGTGCAGAAACTACTCCACGGCCGTCACCGCATACTGTTGAAGCCGCTTCAGCAGGCACTATCACGCTGCCGAGCTTGAAGCGTTGAAGGCTCAACCGGTCTGGGTGGCTTTCAACAAAACGTGTTTGACGTTGGAGGCAAAGAAGCCATATGGTGAATGCATTCACCAGGTATCATCACGCTGCCACAACGAGGGCAAGCAATCCCAATTCTGGCATGTGAGTACGGCATTGTAGATGTCAGAGTATGCTGTCTGCAAGCTGTTCGAAAGCACACAGCAGTTGACCATTGCCTGATTCATTGCACATGCGCAGCCTTGCGTGCAGGGGTCACCCTTAGTAGGGTGCACCCTACACACGTGTCTCTGCATGCTTTTCTGCCTAGAGTGCTGCTGCTTGTCACATGCGTAGGCATATATATGTACAGGTCCACCTGTATCTGGTGTCCTGCAATTCTTTTTACTGTAGATGGACTGCTGTTCACTCTGCAGTTAGCAGAACAGCTCAATGTAGGAGACACAGAGTGGGAGTCGACCACATGCTGGAATGGCAGCTGGCTGCCAGTGACGAACCACTAGCACAATCTGAACAGAAGCTGCTGTTTCTTGAAAATCAAGTGAATTGGTATGGTATGCACGATGAAGGCCATATGATGCATCTAAGACACACACCGCCTAGTTCAGCAAGACAGCAGTTGTTGCTGCAAACTACAATACCAGCCTAGTGTTAGCCAAGTCGACTGCTGCTTGCTACAGCTGACAATCGAACTTTGCCAGCCATCTGCAAGCTATGCCAAACCCTGTCACGTTGGGTGATTGTTGAGTTCTACTGGCCTAGTACCATGCCCTTGTCAGGAAGACTAATTGAGGAATACAAGCTGTACAATGCGGTGCACATTAATAGTGAATGCACCCAATCTGCTGGTCACCAGAAGTCCTCCATGAGTGTGCTGAGTGCAGTCAGCTTGTGGATATGCCTGAGCGATGACACGCACATGTCAGACAGCAGCTGCACCTCACACGCCATCGCAGCGTCAAGCTGTGCAGCCCACACCACATCGCTGGCATCCAGGCCCTCTCCAATACTAGTACGTTCACTGTTGTTGCCAGCTCCTGCACTTCCATTGAGGCCTGCTGCAGCTTCCGGTGACTTATGCAGTGGGCTAGCAGGCAATGCGTTACTTGCAGCACTCCTGCTGCTGCTGCTGGCCTTGTCAGCACCCCACAGCCTGCTGATCCCAGACAGCAGGCTCTGCTGCTTCTTGCTGCTCCCAGCCCCACCCGCAGCACTGCTACTGCCGACAATGGCTGCAACGAGGTCAGCAGGGCTAGCGCCTGCAGCCTGCAGGGCCGTCACTGCTGCGTCATGCTGCTGCTGTGCCGACCGGCTGCTGAGCAGAAGCTTCCTGCAGAGCACAAGAACAGGATGCAGCAGTGATAAGGCAAATACGGCAGGGCCACAAACAGCCGTGAAACTTCTGCACAGGTATGCGACGCGTCAGGCAAGTAGGCAAGCAGGCAGACCGGTGGCTGTCAATGCTGCAAGGACATAAGCATAGCCGTGCCAGCCAAGAAGTCAGGCGCGACTGGCAAGCCCTGCTGCTGTCACCGTGCGTGCAACAGCTCTGCGCAGCACCAACTGCTCTAAAGTCTGATCAGCACCGCACCCATGCAAGCTCGCCCACCTGCTTGCATCCAGCTCTTGCGTGAGCGACACCAGCCGAGCCATCGGCTCTTTGCCTGCCAGTGCACCAGCACTGCGTCGTCCTTGCTGCTGCTGACCAGCTGCTGCTGCTGCTACAGCCCCAGGCTGCAAGTCCTGCAGCATCAGCCTGCAATGACCTGCAAACGCTACCAGCTTCTCCATATGGCTGCTACGCAGCTGGTGCTGCGCCAGCAGTGCTGCCCTCTCCTCTTCCCATGCTTCGCTGCTGCTGGTGTTGCGCCCCTGCAGGTCATCAGCACTGCTGCTGGTGCTGCTGCTGATCCCTGCCGTTGGATCTGCAATGCTGGAATTGGCTGCAGCACTTCCGTCACATCGTTCAGCATCAGCTTCGTGAAGCGGTGCACTGCTGACATGACTGGTTATGTCAGTCCCTGCTGCCGCTGCTACTGCTGCTGCGATGCGGCCAGGTGTAGGCGGACCCTGCAAGCTGCTGCCGCTGCTGCCCCGCGGCCTAGCCTGCACCGCAGCAGCGGCAGCAGCAAGTGCCTCGTTGCCAGCTGAGAAGCTTCCAGCCGGTGATGGAGGCGGGGTGCTGCTGCTGCTGTTGTGGTGCTGCCGCCTGCCAGCTGGCCTAAGACGTGACGGTCCTGCTGCTGCTGCTGCAGAGCTGCTGGGAGGTGCCATGAAAGCAGAGGTAGCAGGTGATGGTGGTGGTGTCGCACACGCGCTATCTCCTGGTGATGAGAGTGCAGGGCGCACACGGGGTGGCGCCCCAACTGCCAGTGCAACTGCCGCCACTGTTGCTGCTGCGTCCTCGCCATTCAGTCCCGCAGCTGCAGCAGGTGCTGGTGATGCTGCACCTGATGCTGCTGCAGCTGTTGTGGGAGATGCTGCTGTGTGTGATGCCGCATCAGCACTGCTGCTGCTGCAAATCGCAGCATCCTGATCTGCTGTTGCTGTGTCAGCGCTGCTGTTGTTGCTGCCAGCTTCTGCTGCACGCAGCAGGGCGTCCACCTTCTCCTGTGTTACTTGCGCCAGCAGAATCTTCAGCTGGTTATTGCGCGTTTCCAGCTGCTGGATGATGTGATGCTGCTCATCCTGTGTTGCCTGCGCCTGGCTGAGCTCCTCCATCACTTCAATCTTGTCACGTGCTGCCTGCTGCAGCGTCTGCTCAGCTTCATCAAGCTGGGCCTGCAGCAGCAGCAGCAGCCAGCACAGTAACAGCTGAAATCTTGGATGCGCTTGAGCCAAATGCAACACAGTGTGTGTCTTGAGCCAAATGCAACACAGTGTGTGTCTTGAGCCAAATGCAACACAGTGTGTGTCTTGAGCCAAATGCAACACAGTGTGTGTCTTGAGCCAAATGCAACACAGTGTGTGTCTTGAGCCAAATGCAACACAGTGAGTGTCTTGAGCCAAATGCAACACAGTGTGTGTCTTGGAGACCAAATGCAACACAGTGTGTGTCTTGAGCCAAATGCAACACAGTGTGTGTCTTGAGCCAAATGCAACACAGTGTGTGTCTTGAGCCAAATGCAACACAGTGTGTGTCTTGAGCCAAATGCAACACAGTGTGTGTCTTGTGGCACGGCACAAGGCCCACGCGTGCAGAGCACAACACACCTTCAGCACATGGCACCACAGAACTGAGTCCTCGATACCACTGGGCAAGCAAGCCATCAGCCAAACATAGTAACCGTAACAGATTCACTCACCTTCAGCTGCTGTAACTCCTGCTGGCCTTTGCTGCTGTCTGCAGCAGAGCTGGCTCCTAGGCCATGTGTAAGCGCAGCAGCAGCTGCAGCAGCGGCATCTTTCAGCCGCCGCTTACCAGCTGCTGCACGTGCCTCTTTTACTGCTGCTTGGCTGGACACAAGGGCTGCAGAGGTCTGCTCCAGCAGCTGCTGCAGGTCAGAAACTGTCACATGCGACTCGTTGATTTGCTTCTGCACTCGGCATGACACCAGCAGCAGCAAGCTGTGCAGTGAGGGGCAGCTGGCAGGCGCGTTCGCAGGTGTCTACAATGGCGCAAACATGCACAGATAGTCCTGTCACAGCAGCAACTGTCTGTTTGCTAGCCAGCTTTGTTGCATGCCACAGCTTGTTGCTGTTGCTCACATGTTGCTCACATGCAACTCACATGTAACACAGCGTTGGAAGCACGCAGCTCCTTGACCTGCTCTTGTGCGTGCTGCCGCGCGTCCACCAGCTGCTGCTGCAGCGCAGACGCCTCGTTGCGTGCTGCCTGCAGCTGCTGCTGCAGTGCTTCGCTGCTGGCGCGGCCGCCCGACAGCTCCACCTGAGCGATGCAGCACAACAGTCAGATCTTGTCAGCATCTTGTCAGCAACATTAACTGTTTGGAGCTTCTCAACGCAGCTGGCTGCAAGGTTTGGGTAGTGTACAACCACGGTGTATGGTTGCAGGTGGCATGCAGGCACAGTAAGTGCCACAGAGTCTTGCAGGAAGGGTGCGGGTGTCTCTGCTTGCTTGCTTGCTTTCCTGATAGATTGCTGCTGTCATCACAGCGTCTGGCAGTGCCTCTGCATGCAACCAAGGCATAGAAGCAGAACAATCTGCATACATGTTTCACAGCAGCACAGCAGCACCAGCAGCAGCATCCTCACCCGAAGTTGCTCCGCGAGCTCTGTCTGCGTCTGCAGCTGCTGCTGCAGCAGTGGCAGCTGCCGCAGCTGGCCCCTGGCTAGGGTGAGCTCCTCTTTCTGGACCTGCGCTTGCTGCCTGTCGGCTGCCAGCTGCTGCTGTAGGTCCTTGCCGTGTGTCTCTGCTGCTGCCAGGCGCGCCTGAGCATCTTTGAGGCTGGTGCTGGCGGCCTGCATGAAGGCAGTTTACACATCTCCATCAGCGTGTGTGGCAGATCCAAGATCCACTGCAGCTTTAAGTGTGCAGATTGATGCCCTTGGCACGGCAATGGATGGTGCTGCACACACCTGTGATATATCTTGGCATGCACGGCACACACTTGACGTCTATCTTTGCTACTGGCTTACTGTGACAGTCTGCACTGTAGCAGCACAATTGCTGCAAAGCAGGTCTTATTGTTCAACCCAAACACACACTGCTGCTCTAGGCCGCACCTGCAGTTCAGCCTTGTACGTCTGTGCCTCATACACTGCGCTGTCTCTGTCAGCGATGGCAGTTGCTGTCGAGGCCTGGAAAAAGCTGAGCTGGCGCTCCAATTCAGCAGCCCGCTGCTTCTCAGACTGCCAGCCCTGCAGCAGCAGCAGCAGCAACAGCAGCATGTACGATGAGTCTCTCGTATGCTGCTGGCTGCAGCGCCAAGTATAAACCAGAAGTTCTGCCTGCTGACTACGAATGTTACGTTCAGATCCATACGCTGTTGCATGTGCTGCAGTGTCAGCTCAGCGACAAGTCACACATCGGCTCATCCCAAGGTGACAACCGCGATGCCAGATAAAAACCAAGACAACACCACAGTACAAGCTCTTACGCTGCCTGCGCTTGATACTTGAGCCCAACACACACAGCTACAGCCCTCCCCCCCCGCCCCCCACCTACCTGGTCTGCCTGCCGCTTGCTGCTGCGTATCTGCAGCATGTCTTCCTGCAAGCCGTCCCGCTCACTGGCCACGCTGCGCAGCGCCAGCCGCTGCTGCTTCACCTCCCCCTCCAGGAACTGCAGGCGCTGCGCCAGCACGTAGCTGCTGCTGAACATGTGGCCGCCGCGCGACATGCACAGCTGCTCAACATCGCGCTCCAGCTCATCACGCTCCTTGGTCACCTGCAGGGGAAAGCGAGGGGAGGGGGGTGGATGTGTGCAAGCATTGGAGTCAGGGCCAGACCCCGCCGTGCATGCTGCAGGATACGTGGCACCTGCTCCAACCAGCGCTCGCGCTCCAGATCATCGCGCTCCTTGGTCACCTGGCATGTGTGGGTAGAATGAGTGCGCAAGCGTATGGGCGTCAGGCTTGATGTAAATCACTGATCTAGCTGCTGCTGATGAGTCCACCCCATTCCCAATCAGAATTGGAGTGTGTGAGCGGTGTAGTGGGGGGTCAACAGTTGGATTGTTGGGTTGCCAGACGCATTGCACAGCTGCTCCACATCGCGCTCCCGCTCATCACGCTCCTTGGTGACCTGCAGAGGCATCAAAAGGGGGCGCAACTGTAACAGTGAGGGCGTCAGGCTGAATACTTTGCTGGGTTGCCAGACGCGTTGCAGAGCTGCTCCACATCGCGCTCCAGCTCATCGCGCTCTTTGGTCACCTGGCATAGAAACAGATGGAGCATGTGAGCGGTGTAGTGAGGATCAACAGATGATCTGCTGGGTTGCCAGACGCATTGCACAGCTGCTCCACATTGCGCTCCAGCTCATTGCGCTCGGCGGTGACCTGCAAGACGAGCGGTGTGGAGGGGGATGGAGTGTGTGTGTGTGCAGGCATTCAAGACAGGTCCAGACAGGTCCAGAACACGCTGTGCATGCTGCAGGATACGTGGCACACTTGCTGCACAGCTCTGTGGTGACCTGGTGCAGGGGTCGCAGCATGAGTGAGCAAGTGCAGGCGTGAAGTTGTCATGCCAGATGACGCTGCTCATCTTGCTCCAGCTTATCACGCGCAGTGGTGACCTAGGAAGGGACAACGAGGAGTGTAGAGTGTGCAAGCATTGATATGAGCCTTGCCAGTTTCACACTCATTTCAGAGCTTGCATGTGTCCTTTGGAGCTGTTGCTGCTGAGAGCAGGGCGTTGCTCCAGCTCACGGGCGCGTGCTGCTCAAAGCCAACCAACCAGGCTGGCATATCATCTGGAGGAGTGCAGCGGGTGCACTGATGTTGTGCCGCGGCGAGAGCATGTTGCGCATCGGTGAGTGGCCGAACAATTAGGCTGGCATGTCATGTGGAAGGTCCGTCAGAAGTGTAGTAGCGTAGGCTGGGGCCATAAATATGCGATGTGTGCAAGTAAGTGTGCAAGGATATGATGACTTTCAGGCAGTGATGTACACAGTGTGCAAGGATATGATGAGGATTTTGGGGGCTGGTTTCTGCAAGCAAATAGCCAATGCAGCTGGCTGCCAGAACACTTGCTAGTTAAAATTGACTGCCAGAACACTTGCTAGTTAGAACCTTCGCACTGCTTCTGCGGTGAGGAATGCCCACTCATGCGATTACACAGCTGATCATGCCCTCTGAAACAGGCCCTGCATCCTCACACAATCCACAATGCCCCCCCCCTGAACGTCACCTTCAATTGCTGGTAACAATGTAATGAAGATCCATGAACTACGGATATGGGGCTGATGCAGCTGCCATGCAAGTGTGCTGCCCCCACTAGTACTGCCGCAGGTGCCTCCCTGGTGAGCTGGTGCACCGCTCAGGCTGTGACCTAGGGGCCAAGCACCGCGGAGCCAGCAGCAAGAAAAGTTCACCGTTTGCAGCTGCCGCTCCAGGGACCTGATGTGTTGCTCGTAGCCTTCGTGGCTCAGAGAGGAGGGTTGTTCAGACCCTCCGGGGCTGCCTCCCGTTGCCTCCATCGCTGCACAGTCGTCACTGGCGACGGATAAACATTTTAAACGTATGACATCAGGTATTGTGCCAATTTAAGAAGCAGAACAGGCATGTGTCAAGCTGTGGTGACGCAGATACCCGTTCCCTGTACATGATCAAAGCTCCCTGCGCTCGCTGGCGCGCAGATAAGGTGCAGTTTGCGGCTCGTATGGCTCTGTTGTTTCAGCAACGCTCCAGCACGCACCAAAAGAACCCTGCTGGGGCTTTGCAGGGTGTGCCTGTTCCAGAAGAGTGCGCATCTGCATTGCACTGACCATCGTTCGTTCTTAGAATGGGTTTGGCGTTGTACAACGTGGTTGTAGTGTATCGGACGGCCCGTTGTTGCGCGGTGTGACACGGACTTGCTTTCTCAACAACGTCTTGTCCTAGCCATCTGGACAAACGTGAATGGACCCTGAGTACGTTTTGTCAACGTGACATGGAAGAAGTGGGGACGGGACCGGGTTCAAATGGGCAGCTGCTGAACGAGGCAGCTGCAGACAAGTTAGGCAGCACAAACGTTCAGCACACGGGCGCACCAACTATGGAGCATGTAGCAGCAGATCCGGGCTCTGAACGGATGGTGCAGCAGCTGCGCAACAGTTGGCACTGTGCAGCTGTCACACTGTTTTGCCGAGGCTTGGGGTCTCGCCTGGGAATCAAGCCTTTCACAGCTGATCTGTTTGAGCATAGACTGCTGGCTCCGAGGGAGCAGGCCGGCAGCTTCTGGGATGATCTGGTGCCCAAGCTTCTCAGCAGGTACGCTGCTGCACAGCAATGCTGAGCTACCCCTTGCGTGCAAGACGTGCCTGGTGAAACATTGCTGCACCACTGCAAGCAGGCATGTATTCAACACCTTGGTTGCTGATGTTGGGCATACTTGTGCACTGCAGGGACACTAGTGTGCCTAGCACAGGAAGCTGGGAGAGCAGTCTGGCGCAGATACTGAGCAGCGCAGGCATTTGGCAGCGTGCATTCAGCAGCAATCCACTGGCACAGCGAGGCTTCTTTGAGCTGAGCCCAGCTGAGAAGGTGAGGCGGCAGCTGACGCGCTCTTGCAGGAATTGTAGCTTGTCCTCTGGCAGCTTGCCAGCTGAGGACGGCACACTTCTGCTTGTGCCGAGTGCAACAGCAATGGCTGCATACACCTACAGCTGCCAGTACAGCACGCTCTGGCAACATCACTATAGCGCACATCGACTGGTGTGCACCGTGGACTCACCCTAGCTGTTGATGTGCTTCTGTTGCAGGCGTCAGTGCTGTACGTGCTGTGTGACTGGAAGTCGCAGCAGGATGCAGCTCTGAGGGACAGCCTTGCACAGCAGGTATGTGCAGCAGTTAACCTTATATTCAAGCAGCCACTTCAGCTGAAACAGCACAATTGCATCAGCAGTGCATGCTTGTCATGAGTGTGCAAGAAAAGGCAGTAGCTGCATGTTTCAGCTTGCCTGTGTTGTCAGCTAGTGCGGCTGCAATCTGTTGCAGCAGACAATGCCCGCCATGTGCCACCGCTGTGCTCAACCGCTGCTATGCAGCATGCGGCTGCAATGCAAGCTCTTATTGCTGCCTGCCTGCATGGCTGCTCGCAGCTGTCACAGCCGGATGGAGACTTGCTGGCCCTGCTGTGCAGCAGGCCCCTAGGCGCGGACGCAAGCGGTGCAACCTACCATCACTTGCCAGGCTTGGCAGCTGACCCCCGGGTATACAAGTGCCTGCAAGGCAGCAGCTGCAACGGCCAGGTGCAATGGGCCACACAGGCAGCTGACCTGCAGCAGCTGCAGCAGTGGGCTGGCCGGCTGGCCAGCAGCAGTGACAGCAGGGAGCAGGCGCTGCGTGCAGCAGTGGTGCAGCAGGTGAGCTGATGCGGCCTGTCCTCGATGTGTGTACTGCATCGTATTCGTTGCGAACCATGTGTGCGGACAGTGTGTGGTCACTTGCCATTTGATCTGTTAGTGCTGTTGCACCTGCACCTTGCCATGCTTACTACCCCGTAGTATGGATGACTGCCCAGTCATCAATGCTTTGTATGCCCAATGGCGAATGTGCGATGCCCCACTCTTGTAACACGATGCTTTGCGTTGCTGCTTCCCTCACCAGGTGCTGTCCAAGCAGGGAGCAGCTGTAAACGTGCCACCGCCACCACCACCACCAGCAGCAGCTGCTGCAGATGTGCCGCCGCCGCCACCCCCGGCAGCCGTGGAGGTGGTGCCACCTCCACCACCAGCAGCAGCAGCTGCTGCGGATGTGCCGCCACCACCGCCGCCACCAGCAGCAGCCGCAGATGTGCCAACCCTGCCCCCGCCAGCAGCTTTGAATGTGCCGCCACCACCGCCGCCACCAGCAGCAGCTGCTGCAGATGTGCCGCCGCCGCCAGCAGCTGTGGTGCCACCGCCACCACCACCAGCAGCAGCAGCAGGTGATGATGTGCTGCAGCCAGCAGCAGCAGCAGCAGCGCCAGCTGCTGAGCCGGAGGCAGCGCCAGCTGCGGGTTTTGCAACTGTATCAGAACCTGCTGCAGCGGCAGAGGCAGCGGCAGAGCCATCTGTGTCGCCTGAGCCTGCTGCAGCAGTGTCGCCAGCGCAACCCGACACGGATGAGGGGGCAGCAGTTGGGGATGCTGCAGCAGAGCCTTCACCTTCACGTGACGCTGCAGCTGCAGCAGCTGCTGCTGCTGCTGCTGCCTCTGGACCTACTGAGGACGCAGGGCTGCCTCAAAGTTCACCTGCTGCTGTGGATGCAGCACCTGCAGCAGGTGATGAGGCTGGTGCAGCAGCTGATGCTGCAGCAGAGCCAGCTGCTGTGGCTGCGACAGCAGCAGAGGACGCACCAGCAGGCGCTGGCTTGCAAGAAGTAGATGCTGGTGTTGCTGCTGCTGAGGAGGTAGCTGTGCCTGCAGCTGCACCTGCAGACGGCGCTGCTGCCGCAGAGCAATCAGCAGCAAGCATGGATGCAGATGGAGCACCAACAGAGCATGCAGCAGCAGCTCCAGCAGCAGAAGAGCCGGCTGTGGCTCCCCCTGCTGCTGCTGCTGAGGCGCAGCAGCGAGCATCAACTGAGCCAGGGGATTCTGCAAAGGCAGCAGCAGCTGCCGACGCTGCTGCATCCCCGTCAGAGCAGGCAGCAGCAGCACTAGCAGAGGCACCAGAAACTGCAGTACCAGTGAAAGCGGAGCAGGGCGGCCCAGCAAGCAGTAGCCCTTCGCCAGCACCTGCTGCTGCTGATGTGGTGCGTGCTAGTGCTCCAGCAGAGGCACCAGATGTAGCAGTGACAGCAGAGCAGGGCGGCCCAGCAAACAGCAGCCCCTCGCCAGCAGATGCTGCTGCTGCTCCTGATGTGGTGCGTGCGAGTGCTCAAGCAGAAGCAGAGGCAGCAGTGGCGAGGATACAGGCTGGTGCTGACGCTGCTCGCGTGAAAGCAGAAGGGGATGCGCATATGCAGGCACATGCAGAGGCCGAAGCAGCAGCGGTGCGCATCAAGGCAGACGCGGATGCGTTTGCGCGGGCCAGGGCTGAGGCTGAAGCCCGTAGGAGGGCGCAGCTGGATGCTGCTGCAGCACAGGCGGCTGCGCAGCACCAGCACATGCAACAGCAGCAGCACGCTATGCAGCAGCAGCAGCACCCAGCAATGCACATGGCACCAGGTATTGCAGCCGCTGGTAGTGGCATACCAGGTGGCGGCATGCCTGGCCAACACATGCCCAGCAGTATGGCTGCAGGCGGTGGTGCTGCCTTCGGTGGTATGCCACGGCCAGCTGGCATGCACCCAGCAGCAGCAGCAGCAGCTGCTGCTGGTGGTGGCGCTGCTCCATCTGGTGGCCTCGTGGTGGTTCCTCAGCAGTTCACACGCACGGGCCGGCCGCGACGCGCAGCGACCGTGCGTGGCCGCAAGCCGCAGCATGGCATCGGCTGGAGCCCGTTGGAGCATGTGCTAGTGCCTAGGGGCCAGCGCGGGTACAGGCCTGCTCCGTGTGGTGTTGGCAGCATGCAGAAGCTGATCAATGCAGCGCGTGGAGGGGTAGAGGCTGTGGTGGGGGTGGCTCCTCCCCCGCGTCCTGTACGTGCTGCACCTCATCCGAATGCCACATCAGCAGCTGGTGCTGGTATGGCTGGTATGCGGCCTGGTCCTGGGGGTATGGCAGGTGCAGGGGTGCCTGGTGGTGTTCCGCCAGCAGCAGCAGCAGCAGGTGTGCCACCTGGTGTACAGCCAGGTATGCCAGGTGTTCAGCCAGGTATGCCGAGTCAGCGGCAGCAGCAGCAGCAGCCGGTGATCCCGCCTGGTCAGAACCCGATCCAGCTGTTCATGCAGTTCCTGAATCCGCAGCAGGCGCAGGCGCTGATGCGAATGCCACCTGAGGAGCAGATGCATGTCGCGCAGCTCAACCTTCCGCGCTGCCTGGCAATGCAGCAGCAGCAGCAGGCTGCGGCGCTGGCGCAGCAGCAGGCGCAGCAGCAGGCGCAGCAGCAGCAGCAGCAGGAGGCCAAGAAGAAGAAGAAGCCAGTCAAGAAGCGCCGCGGCTGGAAGAAGAAGCGCGGGCCGGACTACAGCGACGAAGACGCCGAATATAACATTGAAAATGACAGTGACTTCAACGACACCAGCAGCAGCGACAGCGGCGACAGCGATGACTGGGAGATGCGGCGCGTGAAGCGCACCAAGGGTCGCGGCAGAGCCAGGGCCGGCGCTAAGAAGCAGAAGACTGAAGAGCCTGCAGACAGGGCTGGCCAGGGGCATGGCCTGCAGCTAGGAGGCATGGGGCGCGGGGTTGGCGGTTTCCCTGGGGGTGTTGGCGCTCCAGGTGCAGGTGGTGGGCCGTACGGTGTGCGGCCTGGCATGCCGGGTTATGGCGGGGGGATGCCTGGGATGGGAGGGATGGCTGGAAGGCCTGGGAACCCGCAGCAGCTGCTGCAGCAGCAGCTGATGGCGCAGCAGCAGGGCGGTGGTATGTATGGGCAGCTGCAGAGGCCTGGCATGCAGGTGGGTGCTAAGAGGCAGTTGAGCCGCAGCTTGCTTGCTTGTGGGCTTGTGCAGCAGGTTTAGGTCGCCTGTTGCTGCGGCTGTTTGCTGTGCACAACGATGGGACTTCTGCTTGCTTGTGCTTGCCTGATGGATTGTGATGTGACTGCAGGAACGTGTTAGTAGTGGTTGGTCATGTTGCCTGCTGCTGCAATTGTGTTACTTGTTGCCCTGCGCATCGCTGACCCTCTCCTGTCCTGAACCCAACTATATTCTCTGCACTGCCCGCAGCCGCAGCAACAGCAGCAGATGATGCAGCACCTGCAGCAGATGCAGCAGCAGGGCCGCGGTCAGATGCCACAGCAGCAGCAGCAGCAGATGGGCGGCGGGCCTGCGTCTGGTGGAGCTGCTGCTGGTGGCCAGCCGCCCCAGGAGATCTACAATCAGGTGCTTGCAAGCTTGACGCCGCAGGACAGGATCCATCTTGCCAACATGCCAGAGCAGCAGCGCATAGAGGTGATGCGGCAGATGGCACTGCAGCGGATGGCGCAGCTGCAGCTGCAGCAACAGCAACAGATGGGCATGCAGCGGCCGCCCAACATGATGCAGCAGCAGCAAGCGCAACAGCAGCAGATGCAGATGCAGCAGCAAATGCACCAGCAGCAGCTGCAGCAGCAACAGATGCAACAGCAGCAGCAGATGCAGCAGCAGCAGATGCAGCAGCAGCAACAGCAAATGCAGCAGCAACAGCGGATGCAGCAGCAGGCACAGCAGCAGCAGCAGTTTGCCGGCGGCTACCCAGGCCAGCAGCAGCAGCAGCCGCAAGGGGGCAATGCGCAGCAGCAGGGGGGAGTGCCTAGTCTGTTCACTGGGGTGCAGCCAGGTGGCAATGCTGGACCCGCAGAAGGTGCTGGGATGAGGCCTCAAATGCAGATGCCAGGGGGCCAAGCGGGGGGAGGTTTAGCTGCATTAGGCCCTGGCATGTCAGCAGTAGGGCCTGGTGGGGTGAGTGGTGCTGGAGGCGGACAGCAGAACGCTGCTGCTGCTGCTGCTGCAATGTATGCGGCTCAGCAGCAGCAGATGCGGCCGCAGATGATGCAGCAGATGCAGCAGGGTGGCTGGCAGCAGCAGGGTGGAGGAGGCAATGCTCAGAATGAGCTGCTGCTGGACACTGACTCGCTGCTCAGCTGAGTTGAGTTTAGCTGGCATACTGCAGCAGCACTGGTTGGGATTCACGGCTGCATGCCATGTTTGGTACGTGTGGTGTGTTGCTCCTGAGCCACTGCTACAGAACTGCCACTTACTGCAGAGAAGTCAGGATGCTTTGCTGGTGTTGGCATGTGTGGCTATTCATTGCAAACAGCAAGGGAGCCAGGTAGCCTCAAGGTTCGATTACGAATGCATGCTGGTGTGACGGGTTGCAGTGGGCGGGTGCATGTTGGTTGGCTTGGCTGGGATACACGTGGGTGGGAGGGTGTGATTGGTGAGTATGTGTGCAGGAGCACAGCATGATGACCTGCATGGCGGCTGCGTTCATTGAGACTGCATTTGTAGGGGCCTTGTGTGAGTGGGAGTTGCCAGGACATGCCGCCTTGCAGTGCTTGCAGAACGGACTGTTCTGCCTCGCACTGCATGCGCTTGCGTTGTGATGCTATCTCATGCTGCAATGCATGTCGATTTGCTATGTAGGCACTTGTCGTTGCATTGCGTGCACCAGCATCGTCTGCAAAGCGGCGTGTGCTGCTTTTAAACAGCGCCTTGCAGGCGCTAATCAGGGTAGCAATGCAGCACATGTGCAGTAAGGTATGCTGCCTATCAAATGTGTGCATGCATGCATGCTTGGTGTGTTGCGCAGCAGTGTTGTTTTGTTTTATGACACAAGGCACTGGTACATAACTTGCGGCAGCAGCCACAAGCATTACATCATGTGGCAGCAGACTTTGCCAACATCTTAGATGCATGATGCTGGCGCCGTCGCTTTCGTGCGGCATGCATTGTGATGACAGTTATTGATTGAGGGTTGGTAGTCACAGCATTGTTATTTGTGGTGCCACACATGCAGTCGACATGCATGCTGGGCCAGCACTGCATCACATGTGCTGCCATGTTCTGGTTGCAGCCACTTGCCACCAGTGTGCGTGCGCGCAAACTTGCGCATTTCAGACACGTGCCAGCTTGCACTCCAATTGCAAGTGCTGCTCTTGACGAACTGCACTCCAAGTGCTGCTCTTGACGAATTGCGTTTGGCATCAACAACGCTTGGCTTGCTGCAGACAGGATCTACCATGGTCGCAGCAGCTCCTGCTTAGAAAGGAGCTGTTACTATGCAGCTGTGTGACCACACCTGGCCCTGTGCAGGTGTCTGGCCACAGCCTGTCCTGCTGACAGCAATGTTGACACAGCTGCACCAGGCAAGGGCTAGGATAATGTAACAGCGCTTCAGACATTGTTGAACTTTGCGATGGCTCGCTGCGAGGCGTGTTGCAGCCCGTAGGACGAAAGGAAGCTGCATGTCGGATCCGGCACAGCCCGGGCAGCTGCAATTGTCATTGTGTTACTGGCATGCCAGCTCAGCCGGGCCCATCGCTCGGCATATCGCTTATAGCGACCCGCGCCCACCACCTGACATCACAATGCCTATCAGCTACCACTTCGCTTCTTTTCTACTCCCTGCTTTCTTCTAGTGGCACTCTCAACAGCATCGCGCGCATTGGATTCGGCAAGCCTTCTTCGCCTTGGACACATTGCAGCACCTGCCAGGGCATTTAATAGGTTGAGGTGAGCTATCGAGTACTTGTCTGAGTCATTGGATTTGGATGGTCAGCTCACTGCACACGGACCTGCCGGGCCGGTGTTCTGGCGCAGCTCCGGCGGGCCCGCCCCTTACCTGCCGAGCCAGCTCGTGCTTTACAATAAAATACGCGGTTTATCTCAAGACATCTGTCTCCTTTCGTGCTGCTGTGCGCTTGCTGCTGCAGTTTGGTCACCATGTGGGACATCACGGCTGTCGCCCTCTTCTGGCTTGTGAGCCAGTTCCTGCTCGTCAAATGCATTGTGGCTATTGTGGTGAGAACCAGACCAGATTGTCTCAGCAGGTGCACCTCGCAGCTGCGGTTCCTACCCTGCATGTTCAGTCCTGAGACAGCCAGCAGCTGCTGTAGCAAGGGGCATGAAGCAAGCCCAGAGCACATGTTTGCATGTCATCTTTGCAGTTGCACCACAAGTGCACGTCGGCACAGCACTCATCACGTTCAGAGCTTCTCTGAGCAGCTCCAGTGCACTCAAAGCTGACTCCTCATTTCCCGCTCCCCGCTACTGCCCCACCCGCGCAACCCCCCAGGCCACAGTATGCATCACCATCGTTGGCAGCAGCAGCAGCAGCAGCAGCAGCAGCAGCAGCAGCAGCAGCAGCAGCGGCAGCAGCAGCAGGCTGCCCATCATCAGCGCCGACAACGATGCGTTGTACATCATCACAGCAAACACAATCCCCCTGGCAGCACACGTGGCCTGCGAGGACCTGGACATCTTCACAACGCTGGGCTTCACCGCAGAAGAGCTGAGCTTCGACATGGAGCTGGTTGAGGGCTCTTAACTCGCAAACCTCTACCACAACAGCCACCACGGTGCCGATGTTGTCAGCAAGTCAGCGAAGACCCTGCAGCGTGACGGCAGGCACCTGCGCCGGCTGATTCGGAAGGCGCAGGGCTTGAGCACGTGGAGCCCCGGCTGCGAGCGCCGCTACGTGGTGTTTCAGCTGGCAGTGATCCTGGCGGCTGCAAACCACGATGCCCTTCACCCAGGTAAGGAGGCGGCTGTAACATACAGTCCATCTGCTGCTTGCTGTTGTGTCTTTAGTGCATTGCTGCCCAGGTGATATTAACAACATGTTGGTGAACATCAAAGTGCTGTGCTCAGGCTTTGCAGCTGCTGCATTTCTATATCCCCCCACCCTTGCTGCTGCTGCTGCTGCTACTGCTGCTGCTGCTGCTGCTGGTGAAATGCATGCCGCTGACTGCTGCTTGACATGATCCTGACTCACATGCAGGCTACAACAACGCCTACTTGAAGGCCATCAAGCACGTGATGGCGACGACCCATGGCACCGCGGAGCAGTGAGTAGCTCCGCAGAGTGCGCTGCATACTGCTTGAAATCTAGATTTGCTTGTTAGCAGCCTGCATGGCTGAGCATGCTTTTGACGCTGTTGCTCTGCATTGTGCCTGCATACTATGCTGTACTACAGCACATCAGGCACACCGTCCATCTTCTCAACTGCTGCAACTGCCAAACTGTAATTGCAGGGCGTCTGTCGCCTTCTTCCAGGAGGTGTTCATGAGCCAGCAGCACGTGCTCAGCTGCCTGTCTGAGGACGAGCGCCAGCTGGGACAGCAGGTCGTCACCTACTCCATCGCACAGACGGACATGCAGGTGCGCTGAGGCTGCCGCTGTGTGCTAGTGCGCATGTGCACAGCTTCGAGTGCCATGCATTGTGTGTGCTACATGTAAGGTCCTAGATAGCTCAGCACACTATCACATCAATATCCCTTGAAAATGTCAGCAAGCACCAGCGCACCCCCGGAGTGTGTTCTCACAGCATGTTGTTCTGCCCTGCAGGTGCATGCGTCTGCGCTGGAGTGGGAGGCTGGGGGCGAGCTGGGCATCATGCAGCACCTGGCAGCCATCATAGTGCACGCTGCTGGCCTCGGCAACGGAGCTGACAGCTGGCCCATCAGCAAGCTGTGGGCGCAGTGGTGCAACGCTGGTGAGTGCCTGATACGCGCTGCTAAGC
This sequence comes from Tetradesmus lagerheimii, assembly GCA_902809745.2. Lineage (NCBI taxonomy): Eukaryota > Viridiplantae > Chlorophyta > Chlorophyceae > Sphaeropleales > Scenedesmaceae > Tetradesmus > Tetradesmus lagerheimii. The sequence goes on along the minus strand of CADDIJ020002564.1, from coordinate 35,574 downwards.
ATCGGCTACTTGCTGCCTGCAACTCTAGAACAAACCTTTGTTGTGTTGCCTGTCTTGTCCGTCACAGTACAGCTAATTGAAACAGCGTCTCACTTATCCGACCATTCACCTGCTTCTGGTGCTGCTGCTGCTGTTGCAGAGTTCCACGCTCAGGGCGACCACTCGCGCCGCCATCACCCGCAGCTGCCCCTGACGGCGCAGTTTGACCGCCGCCATGCTGACGTGCCCGCTGGCCAGGTGAGGCCACAACAGCTACTGAACCAGCCCACTAGCCAACTCGCCGATGTAGCATAGGCATGCATGCATGCAGGCTGAATAGTGGGCTTGCAATGCTGCATCAGGAGTGCTATGAGGCACCCCAGCACTGAAAGTTGTTGTAGGCACCATGCTGCTGCAGCAGTAGTACTGCGGTCACTTCCTTGACACATCATACTCATCTCTGCAGCTGTTTGTTGCTGTCACTCTTGTGCTGTAGCTGTTTTTCATCGAGACATTTGGTGCGCCAACATTCAAGGCGCTGAAGCATGTGGCGCCCAACACCGCAGCAGCAGGCCTGCAGGGCTGCAAGGCCAATGCAGCCATCTGCAGGGTCACCAAGCAGCAGCAGGAGCGGTGTGTGAAGCAGCGGGTGGCGTACGCAATTGGCTTGGGCAAGCTGCCTCGTTTCCTGTGGACATACAGAAGCAGCTGTCTAGCCGGTGTTTGTCATGTGCTAGCTAGGTCCGACCTAGAGGCTCGCCAATTGCAGTGATGCATGATCCAGAGGTTGGCAACATGGGTGGGCCCCACCCAGCACAGTGCTGTTGTTACAAACAGCATGTTTTCTACAGCGGCTGTGCCACAGCGTTGAGCGCCACACCAGCGCCTGGTAGACAGTATACATAGAGCAGACAAGCCCTGTGGTTTTCCAGGCATCATAACAGCCACGGTGGCTATAGGTGCTGCAGTTTTCAGTGACCCTTGCCAGCTGTTCGGCAACCTCCATAAAGTAGGTGGCAGGTCGCCACCTAGAGCTGGCACAGTGTCAAAGTGTTTGAGGGGATATAGACATGGTGGATTGGCGAGTGTTTGCATGTGCCAGCTTGGCTTGTAACAAGCCAGTGTACTGGCCATGTTTCAAACCTCGGCCATGTTTCAAGCCTGAGGCTTGATCACATTATATTTGTGCGGTGCATGTGCTGCCCGGCATTAGCGTACTGCAGGCAAGGCACGGTTGCAACAGCTGTTGAGTTTTGGTCCACTGGCAGCCAGCGCATGCCCCGGCAGTTGGCCTGGTGGTGCTGATGGTGCCATGAGTCGACGTTGGTTGTTTTTGGTCGTTCAAAGTTGCATCTCAAACCCAAACACTGAATTGTGCTTCTACATGCAGAGTTGCCAGATCTGGATCTGCTGTTGATCTTGGTGTAACACATGGCCCATGTAAAGAGTTCTGAACTTCCAAGTGACCAGTACGCACGATGCCATCGTCAGTCGGGCTGGGTTGGAACAGTGCAATGTGCACATTAAAACTGCCCCTCCCATACCGAGTAATCCCAACATGCGACGTCTAGTGACACAATCGTCTCAATATGGTCTCAACGCTGTTATCCTAGTGCATTCCAGTCATGCCTTGCTACAGCTGCGATAGCTGTGCGCGCCACAGCTGCCGGGCTTTATAGAGTCACAAACAGCACAACAGCTTGTGCCATCTAATCTGGCGTAAGGCCTACACGCAACTCCACCTTCTACCACAAAATTTGGGTTTTGACCCCACTCATCATCCCCAGCAGGCCCTACAATCAGGAGCCCTGCGCTCAGCTCAGCAACTGCGCAGCGCTGTCTGACACAGGCAAACACAGCCCTGCATATTCATACACCCCACCTGTACAAGGTGATGTTGACCGGCGCAACTGCAATAACGGGTGCAAAGTCCCTTTCTGCGCAGCCGCAGCGCTGCCCCTGGACCGCCACAGGCCACAAGCACGAGTTCACAAGGCGCGTCTGAAACACACACCAAGCTTGATCCCAGCCAACGCACACACAGTCACAACGACAGCAGTGGGGAAGGCAAACAACAGAACGACAAACCCACCACCTGCTAAGGTGCTTACAGCAGCAAGGCATAGGCAACGGGGCCAACACGCTAGGACACACAGAGCCGCCCAGCAGCGCTGGTGGCTAGTCCTCCAACAGCCCCAGCATATCTGACCGGCTGCTGTAGAAATTCGAGCGCGCATTTTGTACTGTGCATCCCGTCTGCGCCGTGCTGGATTATTCACAGCGCCAGACTTGCTGTTAGGCAGAGGTGAAAAGCTGCTTGCAACATCACAAGCACTGCGAAGCTGCAGGTAACCATGCACACAGGGCAGTGGCTGACACTCACAGCCTGTCGTTTCAAGACTGTAGCAGACAGCAAAGGAACTGCTACGAAGTGCAAGTTATGATGGCGCTGCAGCTTGCATCAGCCACCATTCCTGCACCACCTCATCTGTGCAACATACTGGCCTCTCGTCGCTTAGCCAGCACTTGACTTGCATGCAGCAACTCACAGCACATCAGCACAGCACAGCCCGCAGCTACCAATTGCCAAATGACTGACAGTCACAGCCGGACTGTTGCAAACAGCACCCCTACAGTTTGCCAAGACAGCTTGCTGCTGTTCTGCTGAACCAGCAGCAGCAGCTGCTGCATTTCACAGGGACCACTGCACTCAAGATTCCCTCAGCTACCACGCCTGCATCGCCTCAGGTATGCGTCAAACTGCCCCCTCGACACATCGTCACTGAGCGTATCATACGCGAGATTCACCCTGCTCGCTGCAATGTGCCCGCTGCTGCCGACCTTATCAGGGTGCACCGCCTGTGCAGCACGCCTCCGTGCAGACCGCAGCTGCTGGTCAAACTCATCTGCTGTGCTGTAATCGCTGCTGCTTAGCCCTAGCACTGCATAGTAGTCAACGCCTTGCAGGACTGACCGTACAGCAGGGCATGCATCGGGTGGCAGGGTTTGACTCCCAAAGCCCATCATGCCATCAAACTTGTCATGACAGTCTGTGCTCCGCTGCTGGTCCCGCTGCCACTTCTGCTGCTGCTTCTGTTGCTGGCATTCCTCGCGCGCCTGCTGCTCCCTTTGCCGCTGCTCGTGCTCCTGCTGACGCTTCTGGTGCTGCTGCCGAAAGTCCTCCTGCGCCGCATGTGCTCGTGCCCTGCAGGAGAGCCAGCCAGCCAACCAGCACAACACGTTAGGGCTGAAAGATGTGTTCAGCTGGATGAAGAGCTGCGACCCACAGAAGCACTGTGAGCAGTAGATAACACGGCATGCACTCACTGCAAGTGCATTTGGTTTGGCCTATCAACTGGACCATGCAAAACATGCATATATGGCCATTGCTGTATCATCACCTCTGCGTCTGCCCCCTGCAGGCTGCAGCTGTGCTACACATTGATGCAACGCTGCAACGCAACATTCAGCTGTGAAGACAGCTGTTACTCAGCTACAGCACAGCGGCATCACATGAAAAGAACAGAGCTGCTGGTGCTGTGCTGTGCCTAACCCCTGCAGGCCTCTCACCTGCACTCTCCACACAGGCAGGGGTCTTGCAGCTGATATTTACGCAGCAGCTCTGCCAGTAGCTCATCGCTGAGCTGTCCTTGGGCCCACATACTGAGCAGGAAGTGGAGGAACCGCTTTGCATCTGCTTCTGAGGAGAACCTGATAGGCGCTTCGCCTGTCTTGGCGAGCGGAGGAGGATTTGGGCCCACCACCCAGCCGATAAGGATGAAGATGCCAGCCCACATGCACTTTGTGTAGCCGTTCTCCCAGCAGTGATAAACGGAACAAGCCAGCAGGATGGTCACGATGAGCCATGGCCTGAATCTGAACTCGCTGTCTGCAGCTTGAGGCTGCTGCTGCTGCCTGCTGCAAACTCAGGGCCCGACTCAAAGCCGTCTGCATATTGGTAGAAGCCGAACACCGGCTCTTCATCGAATTCTGTGTATGGCCTGTATTGGTCTTTTGCGGTCCTGCGCGCCTGCTCCCTGTTCTGTGCTGCTGCCTGCTGCTTGGCGCGATGTTTTGCGGGCCTGCTGCCTCTAGTCATGCTGCTGCTTCTGCTGCTGTATATGTGGCTATAAGCGTAAAGACATAGCTTTTGAAGTGTGTTGAAGTGCGTCTGAACAGCCCTTCAAGCAGACAACTAAGAATCTCTGCAGAGTGTGCAGTGCTGCTGCCGTCACTGCTGTGGCTTCACGAGTGCTCGAGGATGAGCTAGCCGGCTGTCAAAGGTTTGTAATGGTGTGTTAGGCTGCTAAAGGGTGTGGCAAGGGATCTGTGCGCTGATGTCTGGGGGCGGTGTTGAGTGCAGGAGTCCGAGTCCCTTCGTGCCTGTAGCGTTCGTTTGCAGGTGCTGAGGCAAACACATACAGATTCGATCATACTTCTGGAGCAGATAGGCCGGTTTAGACGGGCAGCCATCAGGTGTCACTAGATCTAATCGTACGCCCGCCATGTTGACGCACATTTGACGGGACCACTTCGAAACCATTTGAAATGTTACCTCCCCGATCTTCTGTGCCAGCCCCGGAAACAGCAACACACATTTCGACAGGAGACCAACCAGGGCAGCAACCTGCAAGAGGAGCAGCTGCTACCATGGCGGGCACCACCACCACTCCCCGCAGCATGACGCACCACAGAGTGACACATGCAGAGGGTACTCCACATGCTGCAACCACATGGCTTGGCAACAGGCAAAACCTCAAACAGCGCAGCCACAGCAGCTCCCAGCCGTGACACTGACATGCAAACTGGGTGCCACCGCGGACATTGCGGCGCCGCTAATGTACAGGCTGTAGACACTGATGTTGCACAAAAGGCAAGCCATGTCACAACGCACCACACTGTCAGCGCACGATGCATGAGGCAGCATGGCAACATAGTGACAGCTACTCACACACACAAACGCCCAACGCTGCCGCAGCATGCCTTCATCAACCTAGGATCAGTGTCAGCACCTGCACTTGTCATATCACCCCTCCGGCTTCCGTCAGCAACACCGCAGCGAACACGCAAAGATTCCTGGATCTATTATACAAAACACGCTCTACGCTAATGTTGTCAAGCCGGGTGCACGTGCACATAAGCACCATCCGCATCCCACCACCACCAGCAGGCGGCAGCAGCAGCCGAAAAGCTGACATGGCGCCCACCCCACCTGTTGACAGGGATATGTTGCTGCTCACCACCTGCTAGCATGCTGCCCCAAGTAACAAAAAATCCAGCCCCTTTCCTACAGCAACATTAATATACCATCCCACAGCGCCAAATCAACCACCACCGCACCGCTCTACAGAATCGCTGCCAGCAGGCTGAGTGCCACACTCGCTCCCAGTAGGATCTGGCTTGACTGCTCCACCTTTGGCGTCTCCAGCAGGCTTGTCTTGTCTGCCTGGTTGCCAATCTTGTGCAGGTCCCACACAAAGTGACGCATGCCTCCCAGGTAGTGATACACCAGTGGGAAGCTGATGATAAGCTTGGTAGGGAAGACAAGCAGCGGGTAGTTTGCTTTGAAGGAGGCAAGGGCGCCTGGCAAGTCACCCGTGAGGGCGATGTAACCAGCAGCAGCAAAGCCTGCAGCAGCAAAGCGTGCACGACAATGCGCAAGGGGTTCAGGGTTGGTGGCAAGGGGTGGGGGTTAGATGTGACCAGGCGGCTAGCTGGCAGGGGAGATGCCGCATGCTGCACACACGCGGCAACATGAACTTGCAGAACGAGTTGTGCCATGCATTATCGTGCTGTTACATCGGGGCAAACATCCAGCACAAGGGCGCAGGTGCTGCGAAGTGCTGCGTCGCTGCTGCCAACTGCTGGTGCTGCATAGGTGCTGCAAAGCGCTGCATTGCTGCAAGCTACTGTAAGCTGCTGCTGCTCACCCGCAGACAATGCTGCACCAGTTGCTCTGTTGGCGATTGAGCTGAGTGCACCCCACGGCATCTTGTAGTGTGGCTGTGTCACTGACCCCAGCTCAAACACATCTGGGGACAGCGGCCGCTTGTTGATCAGCTGCACAGCAGCAGCAGAAGCAGGAGCAGAGGAGGTTTCAACAGGCATGACGCAAGTGTGACTGGTGAGTTGCAGTACGATGCATGCGTCCAGCATGTGTCCAGCACAGCCATAAGCGGCTAATCTGCGAGTGCATTCTGGCGCTGCTTGTCCTTGATGCCTGTGCACACACTTGCTGTGCACCACCCATTTATATCACCACCAGTGCTCAGGTATGCACCAGTTTCTTATAACGTCCTGCATCCTACTGCTGCCTCTGGTAAACGCTCCTCAAGCTGCTTGCTGCAAACCTGCCAGCACCAGCAGCTAAACCAAAGTCAAAGACGCAACTGCGCCCACAGCATGTCCAGCGCTGTCAGGGCCGTACCTCATCATGGTTTGTGGGTGTGCCCAGGAATGCTGTGCCCTCTGTGTATGGTGATGGCTTGCCCCAGTATTCTGGCACTTTGTCACCACCTAGACCCCTGCAGAAAGCGCGAGAAGCAGCAGCACGCCCTCAGCACGATGTATCGCTTAAATCCTAATACTTTTCTGAAGACAAACACCTGGCAGCGTGGCACAGGTGCTTAAATGCTTAGATCCAACAGCAGCACAGGACAGAGCAGCAGATGACCTACCTGGTCTGTGAGGCGTTCCAGCCTGTGCTGCCGAGGGCCTCCGCAATTTGACCAAACTGTGCTTGCCGAGCCACCAGCTGCAGGGCCTTGCCTGAGCGCAGCATGCTGTTTATCGGCAGCGAGCACAAGCAGCTGCTGGGTGGTGTCGGTGACAAGCCTCGGTACTGGTTACGTGCAGCACAAGCTCCTCAAGCTAAACTGATCACAAGGCGACACCACTGGCAGCGTAGATGCAGTGGCTGACCTAAGCTCACTTGGTTCACGGGCATGGTTATGAAGAATGACTGTGATGACATTCAGCCAGTCTGAGCGCGATCAGACAACTTCAGGCTGGTGATCAGGCAATACCTAACGTGATTGTGCACTGCGGGAAAAGGACAAGCTGCCAGGAGCTGTGATCTGCCGTGTCGTGAACAGCAGGCACCCGGAGACAAGTGCAGCCCCGAAGTTTGTGTGTTTGCTGGCATAATGCAGCGTATTCTGGCAGGTTAGTGCTTGTCGATGCTCTGCATGGGGCGCGGGAGATGTAGGCTGTCTTCCATGTACAGCAGTGCTGTTGCTTGTGCTGCTGGCTGCTGTACCAGTCTCTTCTTCTGCCAGTGCACACACGTCTTCTGCCAGTGCACACACGTCACGTTGACTGCACAGAACCGTGTTTTTGGAGCTGAGTAACTCTGTTGCAGAGCATGCTGTGGGCAGCAGGATTAAAAGCAGGCGAACGGGGACTGAAAGCGGGACAACAGCAGCAGCAGCAACAGCAGTGCAGGCGTACCTCATGTAGCAGTGTGCGGTCGACGCTATGGTCAGCTACCTGCCTCGTTTAGGCGTCTGCTGCACACTCTGTATACGGCGGAAGGCTTACTGTGCAAGTTTGTGGTTGTTGCCGCACCTGCAGCTGACATTGGTGGCTTTAACAAGGCCTATGAGCTGAGCAACTATGCCCTGGCAGGTGCGAGCAACGCAGTCGCTGTATGCAGGGTGTGTTCATGCAGCGAAATGCTGCCTACTGGCATGCATGTGTTGGCTAGGCAGGCAACAGCACTGATTCACCTGATGTCCAGCAGTGGCTCGTCAATGCCTCGTACATCGTGATGCCGCCCTCTCTTCCTTGCTTGCGCAAATGACTCTGCTGTGTTGTGCTGCCGTGCCTGCAGCCGCCGTCCCAGCAGCAGTGTTTGCAAGCACGGTGAGCGGCATACATCTCAACACTGATAGGCACGCAGCGTCTGTCACTGTACGCAGCTCTGTGTCCTCACCATGCGCATGCTGTTTGCATCATCAGTGCTGGTGCTGCCGCTTTCAACTTACTTTGAGTGTCCAGAACAAAACCCTCTTATGCTGCTGGATGCACATCTATGTTTATGCTGCATTGATCGTGCATGCTGTGCATATGTAGTCGCCATCTATGACTGGCTGGCGTGTGACTCACACACATACATGTCCTTTGTGCACTGCTGCGCTGCACTTGTGCTCTGCAGGACAGTGCCCTGCAGAAGGCAGCTGACTGGACGCTCAGCCTGGCTGTGCCACTGCACATGCAGATAACCACCAATGCACTTGTCACAGACTACGTGCCAACGCGCTTCAGGGGTAAGCAACTGCGAACAGAACTGCCGTCGGTGCCAGCTTCGCTGTGAGCTGCTCGTGCTCTGTAGCTGTGTCGAATCTTCTGCATATCTTCTTGTGGCTGCAGCAGCATGAAGGCATGTTCTGCCTGCCTTTCCTTGCGCTGGTCGTGTGCAACGTCAGCTGTTGGAACAGGCAGCTGGATCATCATCAATAAAGGTTGAGACAAAAGTAAACGCAATACCGTTTTTGCCGTCAAAGTCTCAGTGTTACTTCAAAGAGCTCGGTGTTTTGTATCGATAATACATATGTCAGGGCAATTTGTGCTAGCCGTTCCAATGGCATAGTGGTAGCGTGTTGGCGTGTGATCCCTGTGAACGCACGTTCAATTCCTGCTGCTCTCATACAGTAAAACTCACGCGCGCGCCTTAGCCTTAGCCTTAGCCGTCAGCCGCAGCCGCAGCAGTAAATCAAGAGCCCTTTCCTTTTGCTGCAGTGCCATGCCTGCAGTTTTGACTGCATGTCCCTGGTGTGTGTGGGGGGCTGATGCTTGTGTTCTGCTGTGGTTTTGCTGTGCTGGTGCCTGTGCTGTTTGCTGTGCTGTTGCTTTTGGGCTGGCATCTGCTGCTTGAGGGTGTTGTAGGCACAGCAGTGCATGCAGGGCAGAAGTACATCATTCATAGGTTCCAGGATGGGGCTGCTCAGGATAGTTGGCAAGCTGCCTGCTCTTGCAGTTGCTGTGTGTCTTTTGCATGCAAAAAGATACATTTTCAGGCCATCTTCATGCTGCTGGTGATGGCAGTTTCTATGATGTGCTGGCCATGATGGAGGGAACAGTTTCAGCTGTGCAGCCAGGATCTCGAAGTAGACATGCATGACATTGCTGCCCTGGCTGGGATTCAGATTTAGTGATTGTTTGATGTGTTTGCTGTTCCAGTCTTGCTGTGAAACACCCAAATTTACCATTACTTTTGTCTCAACCTTTGAACCAAACATTGGAGATGGCTGGTTTCTGAATGTGATAAGGTGCAGCTGCAATTGTGGCATCAATGCAACATGTGGCCTGACCTGTCTGCCTCAGAGAGGTGCCTGCCATTCATTTGGCTGTTTAGTCACAAAACGCTGCTGCTGCAGTTTGCAGGAAATTGAGGGCTTGCACCATGGCCACTGTGTAGGTGCTGAAATGATGCAATGTGGTTCCAGTCTACTTTCACCCCCTTGCTGAAAGAATCTGCCTCTAGTCTTCCAGTATGTTGGCACCTAGTGCGTGGGGTTTGTCAGCCAGTGCTCAGTTCTTGCCTGCCTGCAGTGTGGCAGCAGCAGCAGGCCTGATTAGGCCAACAAAGCAGCCAGTTCAGTATGTCAACTTCACTGCAGCTGTACATGGATTGGATGTAAGCTCTGTGCTGCTAAAATCGCTGAAAATCGACGAGAAAGTCTTATAATTGCAAGTCACGTGCTCAGGTATACAGCATTTTGATTTTACAGGCAATGCCCTCAGGGTGACTCCAATGCTGGTTTCAGCCTGGCTGCCTGCAGCACTTGTCACCAGTGGACAATGTGAGGCCAGTACATCGTGAAGCGGTGACTACAGCTCGCACCGGCTACGTTAACGTGCTTGTTATGATGTATTCTTTATGTTAAACCTCGCTATTTGGCGCAAATGCGTGACAAAGGTTAGTTTATTTGTGACACTGTCTGTTCAGCTGCTGCTGCTGTTGTTCTTCTGGGTCGCTCGACACAGCAGCAAGCTAGCTCAGAAGTTGCACATTGACAAAATGGCTAAGAGACGCACTGCTGCTGAACTTGAAATCAAACGCCAGACTACTCTCGCTGCCCTCAAAGCCAAGAAGTGGAACGTGGCAGCAGCAGCACGAGATCTCGGTTATCCCACTCGATACGTGCAGGCACAGCTAAACAAGTACAACGAGCGAGGATCCGTGTCTGCTTTACCACGTTCAGGCCGCCCTAAGGCGCTCAATGTAGTCCAGGTGGAAGCAGTAGCAACAGCAGTGCTGGAGCATCAGTCAGCAGCAAAAGCAGCAGCAGCACTCAAGCAGCAAGGCACCATAGCTAGCAGCATCTGCACTAAAACCGTGCTCAGGGCAGCCAAGAATGCGTTGGACTTGGCGCCAGTGCAGCAGCAGCCCATCTTGACCAGCGCAACTAAGAAGAGACGCGTTGCGTTCTGCCAGCAGCAGCATGACTGTGACCGCATCATTGCCATCGACAGCACCATCCTCACTCTGAGCTCCACCCCGCGCCGGTGCAAGAAGTGGGTCAAGAAGGGCACCAAGCCAGTTGCCTGCAAGCCTATTAAGGGCAAGCAGTTGCATGTGTATGGTGGTGTAACCAAGTATGGCGTCACCCGTCTCATCCGCGTCACTGGCAGCACTGGGCACCCCAAGAAATACTTCAGTTACAACAAGCAGCTGAAGGCGGTTGTGCAGCACACAGGTGTGGGTGCAGAGGAGTTCCAGGATGTGCTGTGGGAGGAGTTGCAGCCTGATGCTGAGGTGATTTTCAGTGCAGCGGGTGTGCATGAGTGGGTGTACTTGCTTGATGGTGCTAGTCCGCACAGGGCTAAGAGCACTGCAGCATTCATGAGCCTCAAAGACATACGCATCATTGCAGACTGGCCGCCATACTCGCCAGACCTGAACCCCATTGAGAATGCATGGGCTTGGCTCAAGCAGCAGTTGTATGCACAGCAGTATGCTAGCCTGGAGGCAATGTGGGAAGCAGCGCAGGCCATTTGGGCCTCCATGCCGCTGTCCATGTGCCAAAACCTGATGAACAGCATTGCCACCAGGAAGGCAGTTTGCATCGCACGCGGGGGTGGTAACACTGACTACTAGTAGGGCTGTGCTGAGCAGCATGCATGTCCGAGGTTGAGCTGTGCATGGTGGCGGCAGCGCAGCTCTTGTGTTTTAGGGTTTTGGGGGAAAAGGTTGAGACAAAAGTAAACGCAATACCGTTTTTGCCGTCAAAGTCTCAGTGTTACTTCAAAGAGCTCGGTGTTTTGTATCGATAATACATATGTCAGGGCAATTTGTGCTAGCCGTTCCAATGGCATAGTGGTAGCGTGTTGGCGTGTGATCCCTGTGAACGCACGTTCAATTCCTGCTGCTCTCATACAGTAAAACTCACGCGCGCGCCTTAGCCTTAGCCTTAGCCGTCAGCCGCAGCCGCAGCAGTAAATCAAGAGCCCTTTCCTTTTGCTGCAGTGCCATGCCTGCAGTTTTGACTGCATGTCCCTGGTGTGTGGGGGGGGCTGATGCTTGTGTTCTGCTGTGGTTTTGCTGTGCTGGTGCCTGTGCTGTTTGCTGTGCTGTTGCTTTTGGGCTGGCATCTGCTGCTTGAGGGTGTTGTAGGCACAGCAGTGCATGCAGGGCAGAAGTACATCATTCATAGGTTCCAGGATGGGGCTGCTCAGGATAGTTGGCAAGCTGCCTGCTCTTGCAGTTGCTGTGTGTCTTTTGCATGCAAAAAGATACATTTTCAGGCCATCTTCATGCTGCTGGTGATGGCAGTTTCTATGATGTGCTGGCCATGATGGAGGGAACAGTTTCAGCTGTGCAGCCAGGATCTCGAAGTAGACATGCATGACATTGCTGCCCTGGCTGGGATTCAGATTTAGTGATTGTTTGATGTGTTTGCTGTTCCAGTCTTGCTGTGAAACACCCAAATTTACCATTACTTTTGTCTCAACCTTTATCAAGTAGCAGCCCACTGCATCACTCTCAGTACTGCTGCTGCTGCTGTCGCATGCTGCAGGTCCTGTTCGTGGAGTCATCCTGGGTGCGTCGTTGGTGACCTACCTTGGCATCATGAAGGTGAACCTGGCAGGCCCAGGCCTCACTGAGACAGTCAAGACACTCTGGCGCAAGCAGCCGACCCCAGCATGAGGGGGTGTATGGCATGTGCACTCCACTTTTGGAGTGTAGAGTACAGGGTCGACGTTGTGGCTGCTTGTAGTGGATGTTGGCGGTTGCTGGTGGCTGGTGTTGCGCTCAACCACGTGGTTGCCAGTTGGGCCAGTTGTGGCTTGGTCAGATTATGAAGCAAGTTTCCTGGGAGCAGCTGCACTTGACACGCAGCGCTGCAGGCATGCTGAAGACGGATGCTGGCAGAACGCTGGCAGCGTTTGTGTGGTTGCTGAGCTTATCGACTGAAGTAGGACACACCTAGGCTTGTTGCAGCAGATGCTGATGTTTGTATCAGTATTGTATGTACCCTTCTTGATCAGGCTCGATTGATGGTTGTGGCACGGCCTGTATGTTGCGGCTGCATTCGTTGATTATGCAAGGTGGAGCATGCAGTACATACTGTGCTGTGTACAGCGCTGCTGTGCTGCGAAGGCCTTGCATACCACATTCAGCATTCGCCACACCCGCATGTGCGCATAAGGTTTCAACAGCCTAGTCTGGCACTGCGCCGTCACTGTTCAGCTAGCCAGACAGCAGCAGGAGGACACCGGACTTCTTTACCACACTGGCAGTGGCATGCTGCATGCAGTGCGGCGCTGCTGAGGATGACAGTGTGCCGTCATGTTGCTCGCAGCGCGCTGCTCAAAGTTTGTGTGCAAAATGGCACCCGGCATGCAACTGCTGTGACTACTGTATAGTGAACGGTTTTAGGCGGATCCTGGGCTCCAGGTAAAAGCAACATATTACATCATCATCATCATGTTACCCATTAAGCCATAGCATCAACGCCATCGGCCCCGCGCCCCTCAGGAGCGAAGAAAGAGGGAGCACTGCTCCATTGTGTTTGCCATTATTACGCACGTCCCAAGCTTGGACAAGATACTCAGCAATGCTCCTAGATATCACTCGGCACACCCCCCTACTACCCCAAATATCATCAGAAACAAAACGCAACAACTTAGTGGATGCATCAGTCAACGACAACACATTGCGCAATTTTTCAGCGCCGCCAGCAACATCACGCAAAACAGACCGAATTTCATCAAGCATAGTATCCCTCTGAGCAGAAGTAGCGGGACAATCAAACATCAGATGTGACAAAGACTCAACACCCTGACCACAAGCAGGACATGCTGTGTTAGAATCAGCTCTGCTGCCGCCATAACGACTGGTACGCTCATGCACGCAAAGACAGCCCATTCGAACACGCATCAGCAACTCAATACCACGCGTTGGCGCACCAGAACACAAAAGGGCCTAGCCCTTTTAAAACGCATGGCATCAGCATGTGTAGGGTGCACATGCGTGATGTAACGGCTCAAAGTAGAGTGCTGCAGTGATTCACAAACAATTGTGTCTGCATGCAGCTTCCTGACCTGACGGTTGATGTGATTCTTGCACGCATTAGCTCGATCAGCCGCCGCCTCAACATCCACACCATACTTGCAAAGCAAACTCTGCACATACTTATGCCAAGGTGTCACCGCAACAGCACCACTAGGGCGCTTCCACTCAGCTGAAAACACCTGATGTGGCAACCGACAGTTCTGCATACGCTGAACCCTAAAGTAATACTCCATCGCCCTCTGATGAAGCCACATGTGCAATGGCTTCACACCCCATTCAGCCAGAACAAGTGAAGTGCAAGGGCGCTCCTTGCCACAACGCATTGAGCACTTGATGATGTCAGTCTGCACTTTGTCAATCTGTTGCAGTTGCCTTGCAGTTGACGGAAACCAGACCTCACTGCCATATTCAACAATCGGGTGAACGCATGTAAGCAGAATGATACGCTTTACTTCCACGCTGATGAGCCGGCTCTTCCAAACTGGCATGAGCCCACCCTTCACACGATGCACTTTTGCCAACATCTTCTCAAAGCAACATATTACCTCAATGCAAAGCTACTGCTCTTGACATGATGGGCGACGGCTGTGCACTGTGGTAACATGTTCAACATGCTACATTCTTTACATGTTAGTAACACGGTTGTGTAAAGAAGTTGTGTGTTACCATCACGATTCGTGCAGTACGCGTCTCAATGATAAGAAGGCAATCATGCGCCTTTTACACACCTACTAGGTGTAGTAGTACTATGACTTGCTATTGACTGGAGCTATCATAGCAGCGCAGAATATGTGCACTCGCTGGGGCCAGGAGACAGCTGCCATAACAGCTGCCACAATTGTTACTGACAGGGTTGCTGTCAGACATGACCAACTAAGGCGAAGAAGACTGCCCAGAGGAGCACACTGTGATTACATCCATGGATCAGTGATCTCAGATGCGTGGCACGCAGAGATGCCGAACCATCAAGCAACTCACGTGCCTGCAAGCACACCGCAACAGTGACTGGCGTCCATGGCACACAATCAAATGGCAAACGTATGTCCAAACACCTGCCGCAATTGCAAATGTGCAAACCAAGCCGGCTGTGCACACGACAGCGCTGCACAGTGTACCCAGGCATCTACACCCGACCAGCAAACTTTCGTGGCACATACTGGCCAAGACACTATGCTTCGCACCGACTGGCGGCCAGCAGCGCATACGGTCTGCTTGCAACAAACGGGCACACAACGGGTGCCAAACACATGCACAGCGGTCCAAACGCATGACTTTATGGCCTGTAAACGTCAGCACTTTGGACGTCGACACAGGATGCATGCCAACCCGAACAGCAGGGGCACATAACCTGCTAGGCACATGCACATCATGCTGCACTACGGCCTGCATCGTGAGCACACGTTTAAGCAGTCCCCAGGCATGGTCTGGTGCAGCTGGTTCAGCAATATGATGTGGCAAAGGTAAGACCTTTCACGACCGCATGTGGCCCCCACGAACAAAACTGCACCAGCCCAATCACAGGAGCGCCATGGGTGCTTTCTCCCAAAAGTAGCGCGTCCTAAAAGTTGCGCGTCCCCGAAAAGTAGAGTAAAGACACTAGCCGCACAGCAAAATGCAACCAGCCTGCTTGCGCGCACACCACTCAACTGCAGCTGCTGCAGGGGCCAGAGCTGCACCACTCAGTGGAAACCGAGCACAGGACGCGCAGGTTGATAGCCACTGGCAGTTGAACCCCGTTGTACTGCATCAATGGCAATCTTGCAGCCACACGCACGCAAAAGACAGCACAAGGGGAGCAACTTCACCACAGGAGCATGCACAGGCTTGGCTTGCAGGATGTAGGCTGCTGACTGAGGTTGGCTGTGTCCCGGACAAGCAGCAGCCACATACAAGCAGCCTCCATGCAGCATTTCTGTCTACAGCAAGATCAGGCAGCAAGGGATATATGGGATATATGTTACACGGTGCAAAAAATCGCGACTACGTCGCTACTGTACGCCCGAATTATAGTAGTCAGAGATCGATAGAATGGCAATACACACACAAAGTGAGTGTGTATAAGTAACAAAAACATGGTCTCCGTTTGATAAATACGTAGGATAGATAGGACAGACAGGGGCGCACGAGTAGCTTGGCATCACAGCACGAAGTACTGCAGCAAGATAGATAGATAGAGGGGTTACACGGTGTGTTCATGCGGCATACGCCACCACAGACACCTGGTAAAATAGGAAGCTGCATACTGCAGCAAGCTTGTATGCAGACTATAGATAGAGATAGATAGAGGGGTTACACGGTGTGTTCATGCGGCATACGCCACCACAGACACCTGGTAAAATAGGAAGCTGCAAGCAGACTAAAGAAGAAGAGGGGTTACACGGTGTGCACAGGCAACTACGTTGCAACGAACACCCGAAAATCTGGAACGTCGCAGATGACTCAGCAAAACAGGCTGTCACTCAAGGAGACTCACCCCAGAAAGTCTCTGTGTGTGTGTAACTTGACATATGGCCTTGCAGGCAAAGCCGTCAGTCACAGCACACGCAGTGTTGATGCTAAACAAAGGCAACAAAGGACTAGTGTAAACAGTGTCAGTGACAGCAAGCTGCACTTATGCAGTGTAGCGGGCGGGCTGAATCCACAGAACATCACCCACCAGCAGCAACACAGCCTGGCAGGCGGCGGTCTGAGGCGACAAACTAGGAGAGAGAGCAGAGGACAAGCCAGCTGCTGCAAGGGCCGCACAACTACATTTTGCAGCAGCGACACGGCAACTCACAGCTCCTGCAAAGCAAGACGGCTAGCTCTGGCGTGTCAGAAGTTCACAGAGAAAGCACGCACACACAGTGAGAAGAAGGCCATCACCGCCGCACCACACACAAACCATTGCCACGCAACACAGTATGCCAGGCAATAAAAGGCTGTTGTGTGAGCAGCCGATTTCTATACCGTGACGGCACCCTAGCCGTAACAGCAAAGTCCGCAAGTGCATCCCAAAAAGCACCTACTGCTGCTCTCACAGCCACTTGCTCCACCAGCTGGGGTACCCCAAGGTCACTTGACACAGCCCACGCTGCCCTGCGGCCTTTCTCAAGAAGAAGAGGGGTTACACGGTGTGCGGCCTTTCTCAAAAGCATGCAAGCAGACTTGAATGCAGGCAGTTTGTCATGACTGGTGGTATGTGCTGCACATGCCGACATGGTCCGGCGGGACGTTAAACACGTGGCGCAGTGGTGATGACGGACGAACAGTGGCCGAAAGGTTGCAGGTTCGATTCTGAGCCTAAGCAGTATGTCCCTGGACTCAGGGATACAGTCGGCGAAAGCCGAAGGAAGGATGCTGCTAATGTCCTCGCGACTCTCCGCAGGACTCCGTCGATTGCTGGCTATACACACACCGGCCCTGCTAGGTATGCAGTCCACCGTATGGGGTGATTCCCACATGCTGCCTATTAAGGGGTGTAAGGCTCTGGGTGGTCTACCTTACACCGAAAATAGAGAGAATAATCAGTCTGCTTTCCGCCTCCCCAGTGGGTGAGGCGCGGTTGCCGATGCATGGCTTACAAGGATTGATTATTATTATGCCGACAGTCACCCCTTAGTTGACGTTACACAACATACTTCACACTGCTCCACACTACAAACTGTTCTGATTACAGACAAAAGGGGTAATCATAGCACGCACAGCGCAGTGCTGCGGCCTGCCACAATGCACCTTGCTGATCAATAGCTACCTGCTGTGTGCTTCTGCATCTGCACACGTGCACATCGAAGTGCCTATCAGTCTGGCGCTCTGTTTCGCCAGCTTTCACTGTTCTTTCTTCACATCTGAACATCACACTGCTGCCTTCACAACAACAGCAGGCACACAGGCCTCTGCCTCCGGACCAAAACATGCATCTCACAAAAGCAATCAATGGGCAGCTGAGTACAGCAAGTACTGCATAGCACATGCTGTGCTGCAATAGCAGCAGTACCAACGCCTGCTGACCTCCACGTCTCGCCCACAACATTGCCTGCTCCTGCATTGCACATCTGCAGTGCCAGGCCAATCACTTGCTACTAGCAAGTTGCTAGCCAATGCCAGAGTTGTTGCAAGGACGCATCAAACACGTGTGCGCAGCGCGACACAGCACACTGCTGACCACCGCCACGTCTACGCTTGCTTGTGCAGCAACGCGTGAGACACGCCTGGCACAGCTGAAGACGCTGTGCGCAGACAGACCCGGTGCACCCTTCCCGACACAGCCCGCTCACAGCTGCAGGGAAAGCAGTGCACTTCAGCTCACATATGACCGCAGCAAGCCAGACGTCACATCCAACCTTGCTGCATCTGCTGTTGACGTTGCAAATGCCATGGCTGCTGAACAGCCACCGATGCACTACCGCACCACCACAGCTCGCTCACAGCTGCAGCAAGCACAGTGCACCAGCACAGCACACCAAACTGGCTCACAATCATTCACAATCATCCTTGCTGCGCCTGCCCCTGAGGCTTGGGCACATACATGACCTTGCTGGGCCCGGCAGCAGCACCACCAGCTGCAGCACCCCCTGCTGCTGCATTGCCTCCTCCTCCCCTGCCACCCCTCTGCCCCTGACCCCTGCCACCCCTAGACCTGCCACCGCCGCCACCTGCTGCACTGCCCTGTGCATTAGCAGCGCCAGCTGCATCACCTGCTGCACCACCAGCTGGAGCCGCACCACCACCACCACCACCACCACTGGCAGCAGCATTCGCAGGACCTGCACCAGCATTCGCACCGCCACCCCTAGGCCCGCGCGGAGTGCTGCCACGGCTGCCACCCTGCCTAGGGTTTGACCCCTGGCCCGGGCCCTGCCTGCCGCCCTGACCATCTGCTGCTGCTGCCATGCTGCCATCAGGGCCTCCTGCACCTACAGGGCCGTCAGTCATCACCCCAGGCCCTCCAAACTGCTGCCGCCCTGCAGGCCCAGCAGGGCCGCCAGCTGGCATGGCCCCATAGCCGTCAGGCATGCCACCTGGGGGTGGCGGCCCACCAGGCATCATGCCGTTGCTGCTGGGGCCGCCGCGGCCGCCAAACCTGCCACCCATGTTGGGGTTGTTCGGCCCTCCCCTGCCACCGCTGGGTGGCCCGCCCCTGCCTCCCATGCCCCTACCACCCCTGCCGCCCCTGCCGCCGTAACCGCCACTGCCATCGTCACCAGGCGGCCCGCCTGGGCCACGCCGGCCCATCTGCGGCGGGCCGTTGTCCCGGCGGCCCGTCCCACCGCGGGACATACCACCTGGGCCGTCCCGCATGTCCTGCCTGCCGAGCTGCTGCGAGCTCTCAGGGCCTTCTCCCAGCCCTAAGATGTCGTCTGGCAAGTGAGCACCAGCATCGCGGTCCCCGTATGAAGGACCAGGGGCCTGAGGCACACCACGGCCCCTAGACGGCCCCTGCCCATACTGCTGCTGCTGCTGCCCGTGCTGCTGCTGCTGCTGTCCCTGCATGCCATCGTAGCCCTGGCCTGGCATAAGCTTGATGGGTGAGCTGAGTGGGCCCATCGCCACACCACTCCTGCCACCTGGAGGCCCAGCAGCACCAGGTGCAGGTGCATAACTGCCATACCCAGGCCCACCAAAGCCATCCTGCTGCTGCTGACCATAGTGCTGCTGCTGCTGTGGGTGCGGGGCCTGCTGCTGCTGCTGGTGCTGCTGTTGCCCACCAACTGCCACACCAGGGTGGCCTAGCTGAGGTGCTGGAGAGCCAGACGGCTGGTAACCCCTGGGAGCCTGACCAGGCTGCTGCTGCTGCTGCTGGCCTGGACCTCCTGCAAGCATGCCTGCTGCACCTGCTGGCCCTGGCCCCTCACCCTGACCTGGAGCGCCGGCAGCAGCAGCAGCACCGCCTGCACCTGGCGACCCTGCACCGCCAGCCAGCGGGGCAATGCCACCTGGCAGGCCAGTTGACCAGTCAGGCTGACGGCCCGTGGGAACAAACGGCTGAGCTGGCCCAAACAGGCCAGCCATAGGCGCACCAAACGGCCCAGGGCCGAACGGTGAGAAGGGTGCTAGCATGGGTGGCATGGACAGTGGCGGCGCACTCATTGGTGCACCCTGCGGGCCGCCAGCTGGCACTCCTGCTGCTGCTGCAGGGGGCTGCTGCTGCTGGTGGTGGTGCTGCGGGTGGTGCTGCTCGCCCTGCTGCTGGTGCTGCTGGCCACCCGGCTGCTGCTGCTGCTGCTGCTGTGGCGGCTGCATGCCAAGGTGATGCGGGGGCGCAAACATGTTGCCGCCGCCTGCTGAGTAGAAGCTCTCCATAGCAGCCGCCAGGTTTGGTGGGGCGCCGACGCCAGGGAACAGAGGCGGGTGCACGCCAGGTGCGCCCCACATGCCAGCAGCAGCTGCAGCTGCCGCTGCTGCTGCTGCCGCTGCGGCAGCTGACCCTGGGGGGCCTCCAGGTGCACCACCAGGGGCGCCAGGCTGCCCTGCTGCTCCACCCTGCACACCTGCAGCGGCTAGCGGAGCCCCTGGCTGCGGGCCACCCAGCGTAGGGAAGCTGAATGGAGGGATGGGCCCGCGCGGCATACCTGCAGCCACAGCTGCTGCTGCAGCAGCTGCGGCCGCAGCAGCTGCATGGTTGGGGTGCTGGCCACCTGGCATGGGGAACAGCGCAGGGGGCCTGATACCGCCAGGGTGGCCTGCTGCTGCTGCTGGCTGTGTGTTAGCAAGCTTAGGAGGCATCACACCGCCAAGACCAAGCTCAGCAGGGAGGCCAGGCAGGCCAGGCATGCCTGCGATACCCACCCCTGGTGCTGCTGCTGCTCGTGGCCCACCAGCTGCAGCTTGCGCTGCAGCCTTCTGCGCTGCCTCCTGCACTGCTGCTGCTGCAACTTGCTGAGCCGCCACTGCTGCTGCTGCCGCATTGAGCTCTGCGATGTGGCGCTCGTACTGAGCGAGGCCATCGTTGGGCGGTGTGGGGTCGAGGCTAGCTGGCAGGTTCACTGACTCGTTCAGGGGGTCGTCCAGCGTCATTGACACCACATTCTTAGCGATCTGAGCGCCCAGGGCATCTGCATTGCTGACTGCTGCGTCTGCCTCGGGGCCTGCCCTGCCTGGGATGCTCTGCGGGGCAGATGGTGCAGGCCTGCCTGCTGCTGCAGGGGACCAGCTCGCAGGACCGCCTGGCTGGCCAACTGCTGCTGCAGCAGCTGACACGCCACTGCCAGCAGCAGCTGCTGGTGCTGCCTGCTGCGACTCGAGTTGCGCAGCAGGTGCAGCTGCCTCACCTGCTGCACCCCTGCCGCCCCTCGGACCTCCCCTGCCTGGCTGCCTGCCGCCCCTGCCTGCTGCACCCTCAACACGTGCTCCACCGCCGCTGCTGCTGCCGCTGCCAGTGCTGGCGGTCTCCACACCTTCCCTGCTCTGCCTGCTGCCACGCCTGCCGCGGCCGCCCTCTGCTGCCGCGCCGGCAGCAGCTACCTCACCAGCAGGCTTACCAGCAGCTGCTGCAGCGGGCCTATCCTTGGGTGCTGCTGGTGCTGCCTTCGGCCCTGCAGGACCGCTGCTAGAGCCTGGCCTGCTGCCAGTAGCAGCAGCATCAGCACCTGCTGCCTCATCAGTGCCACCTGCAGACTTGACAGGCTTGCTGCCAGCCCTTGGTGCCACAGGTGGCTGCCCCTTGCCGCCCCGCGCACCCCTGCCCCTGCCAGCACCAGCTGCATCTGCAGCGGCTTCACCTGCATCTGCGCCGCTAGCTGCTGCTGGCTCCTTCGCGCCAGCATCCCTGCCACCCTTGCGCATCTGCTGCTGCTGCTGTGCTGCGGCACCAGCCTCCTGCTCACCCTCTCTGCTGCCTGGTGCTGCTTCGTCAGCCCTACCCCGGCCCCTACCCCTGCTGTTGCTCTTGCCCAGCTTGGCCTGCTCTGCTGCTGCCTTTGCTGCTGCCTCTTCCTTCGCTTTCTTCTCTTCCATCTCCTGCAGCATCTTCTCATCTACGCTGCCAAACTTGGCAGTCATGACGCCAGACCCAGGGGTAGACCACGCTGGGATCTTGGGCACAGGTGGCGCTGCAGGCTTTGCCGGCGGCTGTGGCTGCTCTGCCGGAGCAGCCGCAGCAGCAGCAGCAGCAGCAGCAGCCTTTCCTGCCTCTCCACCTTGCTGCTGCTGCTGGCCTTTGCCGGCAGCCTGCTGCTTGCCGCCGCGAGCAGGCTTGCCCTCCTGCTGCTGCCCGTCGCCTGCTGACCCTGCAGAGCCGACAGACGCAGAGCGGCTGTGCCTGCCGCCGCGTTCCTGCTTGCCTTGCTGCTTGCCTTGCTGCCTTGGCTCGCGAGGCTCACGGCCACCTGGTGGCGGCGGTGCTGCCTTGGCAGTGGGCTGTGCCGCTGCTGCTGGCGCCTGCTCCTCGAATCGGCGCAGCTTCTCTGCTGCTGCTGCCTTCCTGTCTCTCGCGGACGCTGCATGTGCAGCAGCAGCTGGTGCTGCTGATGCTTCTGGCTCAGAAGGGCTGCCTGCAAGATCCCCCTGCTGTTCTTCGCTGCCCTGCTTCTGCTGGCTAGCTGGGGGCGGCACAGACTTTTGGCGTGCTGCCATCTGCTCTTCCAGCCTGCGGAGCTTCTCAGCTGCTGCTGCCTTCCGGCGCTGATCTTCTTCAGCAAGAGCAGCAGCGCGTGCTGCTGCCTTCGCTGCTGCTGCCTCCTTGGCTGCCTTCGCAGCAGCTGCAGCAGCCTCAGGGTCCTGCGGCTGCTTCTGCTGCATCTGCTGCTGCTGTGGCGCCGAGCCTGGCCGCCCAGCTGCCTCATCAGCTGCAGGTGCGGCTGCTGCACGCGCACCTGCTGCTGCTGCGCCGGCATCTGCACCGGCAGTGCCTGGCCTGCTGCCAGTGCTTGCTGCTGGTGCACCACCTGCTGCTGTTCCCGCTGCTGCCGCTGCAGCCCGCTCTGCTTGCAGCCTCTCTGCCTGCGCCCTGTCCAGCAGCACAGGGTGGCGGTGCTGCGGAGGGGGTGGGGGCGGCTGCTGGCGCTGCTCTGCTGCTGCACCCTCCTTGGGAGGTGGTGGGGGAGGGGGAGGGGGCGGCACTGGCGGCTGCTGGCTCTCTGCTGGCTGCTTCGGCTGGCTCTCCTCCAGCTTTTTCTGCAGATCGTAGACAGAAGACGAGCAGGAACAAAGGGCAGCGGCAGGATGGCAAGGAATGTCAGCAGGTAGCAGCTTTGCACAGCAACTGGTTGGTGGCGCCAGGCAGCATGGGACAAGCCTGATGATACAGACGGCTGACAGGTGGGTGACAAAATGGAGCGCTAGTACTGCATTACATTACATTACATTACATACTCCACCCAACAAGGGGTGGGAACCCCATTAGGAGCCAACGAGAGGCTCATAGGGGGAGGGACACTCGAAGAAAACATCAACATCATCATCATCATCATCATCATCATCGTCATCAACAACATTCTCAGAGAGAGAAGAAACTACTGCACCATACCAGCGTGACATGAGTGACACTTAAAACACCCGAAATTTTACCCAATGCCCCACCTACTGCCTCACCAAAGCACATGCGGCTACACAATATAACACATGCGGCTACAGAATACAACACATACGGCTACACAATACAACACAGTTGCAAGCACCAGCATGTACACACAGCACCCAACACAGCAAACACAGCAGACGCCACTCACCCGCTCAAGCTCAGCTGCCACGCGTGCCAGCTCAGCCTCAAACTCCTCGCGCTCAAGATCACGCTCCTCATCACTCTCCGCAGCGCGTGCCTCAACTGCTGCTGCGCCCACACTGCCTGCAGCCTCTGGCGTGCTGCCTGCAGGACCCAGGCCGCCACGTGGCGGCGGCGGCGGTGGCAGCAGATCACGATCCGCATACGAATCGTACCCCGCAGCACCTGGCCGCTCGCCAGCGTACCGCCCGCCTGCTGCTGCTGCTGCCTCTGGCCCGCCTGCGTAGCGGTCGTAGCTGCTGCTGCGCTCTGCATGGTAGCCGCTGCTGCCGCGCTCGTAGCCGCTGCCCCTGCCACCTTCGCGGTGGTAGTACGCCTCACGCTCGCGCCAGCCTGAGCCGCTGGGGCCGATCCAATCACGTTCGCCACCTGCAGCGCGGCCACCCCTGAAGTCAAACTCATCCTCAGGGCCAGGAGGGCCGCTGTAGCGGCCAGCACCAGGGCGAGGCTCGTCGAAATTGCTGGGGCCGCGGTACGGGGCGCCGCCGGGGCCGCCATAGCGGTGATACTCGTTATAGCGGTCATCATCACAGCCATCATCACGGCCAGGCCTGCAGCACACAAGACAGCATGATTGAACCGTACACCCAGACGAACACTGCAACGCGGCTGCTGAACCCCATAGCCCTAGTAGGTCAAGATAATGGCCACTGGCCCAAAGCCGACTTGCTGTTGCCGGCCAGGGGCAAAGCCAGCCGATGGCGGCAGCATCACCAAACACCATTGCATGCGTTGCTGCTGCCCTGCTGCTGCTGCCCCCTCTTGCTCCTGCTGCATGCTTGCTGCTAATCTGTCTGTCCTCTTGAGCAAATAAGGGATGGCTGGTTGCTGCCAAAAGCTTTGCTGCCCAGCACTTGATCGCTTACCAGTTCCTGCTGTGGCCCACGTCACGCTCATCGTCGCCCCAGCGCAAGTCCTGCAAACAGCAATGGGAGCAGGGAGGCCGGGGTTGTGAGATGATGACAGACTGCTAATTGCAATAGCGAACACACTGCTACCCATACAACGCCCTGTAGCAAGATAGACGATGCCATGCTGTTGCTGAACATCCACAGCTGATCATGCATAATGCAGCTGCACATGCTTCAAATGGCTGATCAGGCTGCGGCAACTGCATGCGAGCTGGCCTGCAAGCGTTGTGCTGCAGAGAGATGTACTGCTTGCCAGCCACAGTGCTGCTGCAGCGTGGCTCCCAGACCCATGATCCCCGCGTCGCACCTGCTGATGCTGCACCGATGCATGCTCGTAATGCCGCTTGCTGGGTGGCTTCTCCTTTGCTCCTGCTGCCAAGCTGGGGTACTCTTCCGGGTTGAGGTGGCGCTCAACTGGAAAAGAACCCCTGCTGCCTGACGCGTATGGGCCCTCACGCACAGGGGGGACGTAACTGCTGCTGCCCTCCTGCCGTCCCTGGCTGGCCCAGTTGGATCCTGCTGTTAGTGCTGACTGCCTGACCTCTGGCTGCGGCTGCGGTGCTGGCTGTGGCTCCTCTGGCTTGCTCCAGCCTGCACCTGCTGTGCCAGATGGCACCAGCTGCGTGCTGGGGTCATTGCCCTGATGTTCCTGCACGTATAAATGTGGGTTAGCAAGGCTGGCAGTGCAGGCGACCAGCATCTGCACCTGTGCAGCACGCTCCACAGCACTTGCCTTTTTGATGGAGGGAAGGTTCACAGGCTTGGGAACGACCAGCTTGGCTCCAGCTGTTGTTGTTGTGGACTTGGCACGCTGCACGAAAAAGAGATCGACAGGCGGCACGTCCATGTGTGTTGGCCTGCTGCCGGTGTGGCAGTTCGAGCTCCCACACAGTTCGAAGGCTGCGGCGGCATGGCGAGCTGCTCGCGCCTTGCTGTCAGTCATGCATGCAATCTACAACATCCCAGCAGCGATCTTGAGCGATAGCAGGCCAAGCAGCTGTGCTCACCTTGGGGAGAGCCATGGTGAGCATCCCAAAGCGATTGACCCCGGAGCTGGCGCCCTGGGCGCCAGTTGGCTTGCCCGCAAAGATTCCATTGAGGTTGCTGTTTGCAAACTTCTGCGGCTCCCTACGCCGGTCTGTGCTGCTGCTCATGGCCACTGGGCATGTCTTCGGTTAACCGGCAAGACAGAGGCGATCTACAGCGGCAATCTACTAATCGTCTGCTATAGAAAAGCTTACAGGTCATCTGCCAGCAGAACGCAAAGGCGCGAAGTCTGCAGAACAACTGACATTCGGGTGCTAGGCTTTTGCACTCAACCCCCTGTGCTCCGATCAAGAGTTCTGCACGGCCACCTGAGGGCAGGTCTACTGCATGAACTCATGCCTGCAGTTGCTGTCTTCTCTTGCAGAGCGATGGATGACACATAAGCTGCAGCTGCACACCTGCAGAACAGCAGCAGAACCAGCAGCAGCATGATGCTGCTGCGCTGTGCATCTGCATGCAGAACGCACACACATCTCCAAGAACTCCCTTCACTGCAACTTGCATGTTGAGGTCGCTCACTGCATGTGGCACAATGCTGTGCTCGATGGCGCAACTTGGTGCTGCTACTCTAGGCAGGCTGTTGAGTAGGCGTGCCAGGCACAGGCAGTGCAGCAACAGCTTCACAGCACTGCTGATAACCAGTTTGGTGTACTGCTGTTCATGTGAAAGCTATGTTGGGCTCAGGAAAGGCTCCCAGGTGATGACTGTTAACCGTGTCAGGCTAAGCACTGTGCGAGTCAGCAGCACAGACGTGCATACCTAGCTGCACATGCTACAAAAGTTTTCACATGGTGAGAATGTGTTGCCTGTCTTGCACATTGGTCATTTACCGTTTGGCATGCCAGGGTCAGATACGTGCAGTGGCGAACAGGTGTGTAACCACCTGAAATGACCTGATCATGTTCAATCACTGCTGATCAGTGGGTGTTGTACAAGCAGCAGCACTCTTGCAGCACTGTTGCAGGAAAGCAAGCAGACACTAACCCCTGAATGCAAGGGTGATACTCCCATCCTCGTGTGTCGACTGCGGCGGAGAGCTCAGACTTAATGGCCAGCTGTCTATAGCAGGTGGCATATCAATACTGTACTTTTTTGCTCGCATGTGGTGCCTATGCACTGCCAATGTTGGTTGCACGATCTTGGTATATCTGTTACCTTGTGGTGTTAGACCACCACAACGTGTGCAAATACTCGATCGCAGCGCTGCAACATACCTTCCTTTGTCTCACTGACGTGACGTCAGTGACGTCAACACGATACACTGCTAAAAGGCCGTGATTGTCATCATGCGTATGATGCTCGCCACGACAGCTGAAGTATTAGCACAGTACTAGTGCCTCAGGCTGATATACGGCTCAGCAGGCGTACATAGAAGCTGTATAACACGTTCACTGACCGGTGACCGACAATCTAGTCAGGCTGTAGCAGCGCACTGTGAACAATGCTCGGAGCCAGCGCTGTGTGTAGCCTAGCTCAACCCCCCCTCTAGATCTGACGGAAGCCTGAGGCACAAGCGGGCTCCAAACTTTAACTTACGTTTTTGTTCAACCAAGCAAGGATGCTAGCTCCGGCGACATACACAACATTGCAACTCAGGGGTCCACCATGGTTGACCCCTGCTGGCCAGCAATCAGCAACCGCCAACGCCATTCAATGGAGTCCAACAGCGATATGCAGATGCAGCACAGCGGTGGCAACAACTACGAATAGTCAAGCGCTTGCTAGCTTGCTTGCTAGCAACCCAAAACTGCGCCACTCAAACCGACTAAAACACAGACAAAGCACACCCAAGAAAGTGCTGCAAAGGGTTTGCGGTACTGGAAAAGGCAGCATGCAAAGCAAGTAAAGCAGGCAAAACTCTCCCATCCTGCCTCCCTCATTGTGCAACCCAATGCTGTCTCGCTGCGACACGCATGCACAGCTGGCCCACCCACTGTAATGCGCCGCTGACTGTCAATGCTGAACAAGTAGATCATAGCTGTCCAGATCCAGGAGCCTCTGGGGCACCAACCCTTCTGCGTCCAGGGAGCATCAAGTAGAGGGCTGCACATGCACGCACTTCGATATCTTGAATAATTACCTGAAGGCGAAGTAGAAAAGGCAGCGGCAGGGGGTTCGTCATGGGCTGGTGCCCCAGAGAACCTGGTCCTGCCGCCCGTCTTGTGGCGCCCGTCCAAGAAAGTGCTGTGGCAGGTGCGCTGCCTGTAGGCGGGCACAGGAACTCAGCCAGGCATGTTTTGAGGGATTTTTTTTAGGTTTCTGAGGAAAGTGTGCCGCAAATCAGACAGCTGCACATCTTTGGCGAGACGGTTGCTGCTGAACACGACAATTCTTGCAACCAACACCATCAGTCGACGGGCACCCTGGCCAGGGCTACCATGCCTGGCAGAGCTCTGCCTCGAGCCAAGCAGGCTGCACAGTAACCTAGGCACAAGTGGGTAGCTGGCAGCTACCTTGAACCAAATCAAGTTCCTCTTCCGTCTAGTGGACACGCAGAATTCAACCAGCTGTAGCGGGCACAGTAAACTGCTGCCGTTCAAATGCAGAAGCACTGTCTTTGCCCAAGAGGACCCATTTGCTCAAAACAGTGAGGTATGGGCAATGAACACTCACATCTATATGTGCTCAAAACCCCTGGTGCAGTACTAGTTCTGCCAGGTGCTTAAAAAAGCTCAACCAGGTGGCTGCAACCAACCTACGCGCTATTGCTCTTCATCGCACACGCAGACCTGGTCCAACTCTGCCACTGGTAGCTTCTGAAGTTTCTAAACAACCAACCAACAAATCCAATGCAAGCCAAGGCATGCGCGCCCTGCTGTAGCAGCAGCAGCTGAGACTATCCAGGCGAGATCAAATGCATGCGTTGTTGTAACTACGAAGCTTGCTAGGCCCAGGGAGTCCCCCAGCAACCCTTCACTGTACTCACTACATGCATGACCATGTGCGCTCGTAATTCGTATCAAGCAGCCAGCAATCCAGGCGCGATGTGAGCCCCCTGAATGCAAAGCCCCCAGGTACAGCATGCGCCCAGCGCAGCAACTGCAACCTGCGTGAACGACCCACCAACGATGCACTATGCGGGATTCCTAACTGCAAGTGCAGTTAGCCATCGACTGCAATGCACGGCTCAGACGCATTCAACTACTAGCTTGTGCTGTCCTCAGCAGCTCAGAGCTGGTTGCAACATGCACATGACTGTATCATCTACCCAGAGAATGCACACCAGAGTGCTAGCCGGCATATGCCGCTGCATGCACAGTGCATCCACTTGCGCAAGTGGCGAGAACACTACCGGTCGGCCAACTTGCATGTGAGCTAGCTGTGCTTGCAGCGACAACAGCTCCAACGCTGCCGACACCATGACATGCATCGTTTTTGCAACCCAGGCAGCATCAAAAGCAGGTGCCTGCAAGATGCATAAGACCATCATATGTTCACCTCTGTGCACGTGGCTGAACCTGACAACTCCTGCCAACCACCAACATACACCATGTTCAGGCGATTTCTGCACATGCGTGAGTTGAACAGCAGACCATGCTTCACATCTTTTTGTTGTAGGAGACCTATCATAGTTGGTAGCAGCAGTACAGCCATGCCACGGCTGGCAGCTGCAATGCACTGAAACATTCTGCCCTCGTGGGTTCAACAGAGGTACTCGCTTAATTGTTGAGATGCCATGCAGATCTAGACCAATCTTCATTGCCAAATGTGTGCATACTGCGTCCGCAGCTGTGTCATCGCAAGCTTGCAGTGCTTGACAATGCATGACATTCAAGTGATGCTACGATGCCTGACTGTTGCAACCTGCCTTAACTCAAGACCTTCGCTCACAGCAGTAATGCAGCCCTCACATGGCATGATTTGTATGCATCAAGTTGGCCAGTTATGATCAGGCCAGCCTTGATTGAATGCGCCTTGCTTACTGCTCCCTGAAAGGCCTGTTGCACTCTGTGTCATCACCACATGGCGGCCTCATAATCTTGTCAACGATGTGGTAGAAGTGCTGCAGAACAGAACAGCATGGCAGCAGGGGGTTATGCATTGCCGAGTCATTGCGCATTGCTGCGGCACGGAGGTAGCTATAGTTGACTGTAGATGTTGTGGATCAGCTATTGTGCAGTGCAAAGTCACACAGAGCCAGCAACACAGGCCTGAAGTAACAGTTGCCATCGTATGCAGCTGTTGTACACAGACAAAGCAAGGCAACAAGCTCACCCCAGGGGTCTGCAGGTTGGTGCCAGGAGCGTTGCGGTTTTCGCCCCTGGAAACGAATCTGGTTGTCTCCTGACGGGTCTGCCCACCTGGGATACGCGCAGGGTACTGGATGCTGCGAACGCAACAGCAGCAGCAGCAGCAGGCGAACGCAACAGCAGCAGCAAGCATGTTCTGGGCCAGCTGGTAGAAGTTGCATGCCAGGAAACCGGCTGCAACAGCAATATCATCTTGGTGAAATGCTGCAGTATCAAGGGTGCACTCATGTGATGGGGGGCTCTCTTGATCACAGAGCAGTGTCAGCAACCTCTCAGCTTACAGTCAGCATGCAATCACCAGACAATGTCAGGCAGGTGTTTGGACTGCAGCTGCCCAGATACACTTGGGACACTACTGTCACAGACACAAGCATCAGGGCACACAAGACACACAACAAACACTCCTGCTGCAGCATCCATAGGCAGCACAGCAAACACAACCTGCCACAACTGCCTCGTAGAGTTGCAGCACCTGCCCGTGCATTCGTTGACGCTGATGCCCACCAGTGCAGCCCGCTAAACGTTTGAAGCGCAGCTGTTTCCTGCCTAATGCATATGCATCTGCTCGCCGCAGGCACGGCTCGCGGCCAGCCATTCCGCAGCCTCTGGCATCTGCAATACAAATCATCTGCCAGGTGGTGCTGCTTGCAGCCTGCTGATGCAGCCTCTGCAGCGCCTCACCTCAGGCATGGTGGCTGTGGACAGCCAGACATGGCAGAAGAAAAGACAAGCTCGTAAAGCGGATCGTTGCGCATTTGGCCAAGGAAGTTCCTCCTCCTGTTGTTGGTGCCGAAACCGCCGCTGACCCTGGAATCATACCTCTGCACACACAGTAGAAAGGTGCAAGCATGCGTTGTCACGCAGGCACGCGATGCCCACAGTTCAAGTCAGCATAGACGCACAATGACTTGCAGGTGACGAGTCCTGTGGCTGTTGCGGCTGCTGCAAGTACTACCATCGATTAGGTGCTTCGCAGGCACGCCAACAGAGCTTGCAGCAAATACAAGGAAGGGTTGGTGCCCCGGAAGCTCCTGGATCTGGACAGCTATGATCTACTTGTTCAGCATTGACATTCAGCGGCGCATTACAGTGGGTCAGGCCAGCCTTGCTTGCGTGCGCAGCCTTGCATGAGTGAGCAGCCTTGCATGCAGGGGAAGGGTGTCACTGCATGCTTTGCTGCTTGGGTGCTGCTATTACTTTTACAAGGCTTAGTACTGGTACTGGGTGCTAAACCTGAAACCCAATGACTCAGTACCAGCAGGCTGCAGAAGCGTTTTTTCCTTACCACTAGCTCGGTGCTGCTGATTGGAACAGGGGGCCGTGCTGCAGCGACAAAGTGGAACTGCACGATGGGCCTCCATCTCTCGGGCCGCAACGGGTTGGGTGGAAGCCCACCAAAGGCCTGGTAGCCACAGGGCAGCAGCAGCAGCAGCATTAGCAGCAGCAGCACAGGTTTGAGTTCAGGACGAGCAACGTGGTCACTGACTCCAAGCCATACAGCAAGCAAGGATGCAGCCCTGTGCACATGTGCTTGCACTGCACGCTCAACTGACTGCTGATGTTGTGCACAGCATTGCTGTGACAAACGAAACAGGCCAAATAGACGCCGCAAACCGCACAATAGCTGTGCATGCGTTGTGGCAGCACCTACTGCTACGTATGCTTTGCTGCATCCTGTCTCAATCTCGCACGCATGCATTGTGAGCAGGCATCGTTACACATCTGCAGCATCTGCCTTGGTGTCACCTAGCATACTCTCCCTCTCACCGCATTGTTGGGCAGTACCAGCGTGCCCGCAAAGCCCTCAAAGGCGCGTGTGCCAGCTTGGGCTGCTGGTCTGCCGTTGTTCTGCAACAGCGCTCTGGAGGATGCCAGGCGACGCCGGTGATATGAAGAGCCTGGCGCAAAAGTGCAGCCCCCAGGGCAGTAGTTGTCTCCGTAGAATTCCTCTGGGAACTTGTTCGTCAGCTGGCCGCAATTATTGGGGCTGCTGCCACAACCGTAGCTGCTTTGCCCGCAAGGGAGGCATGTGTCGCTGACGCTCTGCAGGGTTACGTTGTAAAAGTCTTCAGACGTGCCGTTCGCGTAACACACCTCGTCGCTGATCCACACGCAATCTTCAGGCCATATCGTTGTCAAGTTGAGCTCCTGAATGACGCCTGATATGATGCTGCAAGGAAGCAACATGTAGGAGGAACAGCAGACAGGGGTGGACGTTGCAAGGGGGAACCAAGCAGCAGGCTCTAGGTCTAGATCTGGATCTTGGTAACTAGATTTCACAGAGGCTGACTGAAATTGATGATAAGCTGCAGCTCATGGGAAGCATCTATACTTAGCCAGCCAGCGATCAACCACACATAAGGTTTCTGCACGCACCTGTAGTGCAAGCAAGCAGGCATAAGGTTTCTGCACGCACCTGTAGTGCAAGCAAGCAGGCAAACAAAATTGCTTCTGCTGACGCACCTCAGGTCAGGCCTGGAGTCCAGCAGTGCACTCGTCGATGGGAACACGTCATCAGGCTGGAGAACCTGCAGCAGCAGCAGCAGCAGCAGCATATGTGCGACTTCAGAGGTTCTGATGCAGCAGGGGTGCTGCACTGGCCGACTGTGCCGTAACTAACGCACTACAACTGCCCTTTGTGACAGCATGCACCAGCACATGTTGTGCTTCCACGCAGTACAAGCCCAAAGCACCTCCAAGCAGCAGATGCAGCAGCGCTGCTGCTAACAGCCACTCTCTGACAGTGACCGATAGGTGCTGCAGCTGGTCCTTCGACAACGTCGGCCGACACAGGGCTTCTCTGCGGGGGTTGTGCTTCTGCTCACAGACTCTTTGCGCTACAGGTGCGTATCTGACGGTGATGCCTGCATGCTGGACGGCTTGCCTGCATGGACAGCCCACTCAGAGTACCAGGAGGTCTGGGCGGCTCCTCCTGGTCAAGCGTTGCTTTCATCTGGAGCATAAAAAACGTTCACTTTGAATCTGTCTAGACTGCTTGCCAAGGTTGCCTCCTGGGCTCACCGCATTCACCACATGCACCAGGCCTCCACCCATCACATGGTTGTCCCTGGAAGCAAATGTGACGCTGTTGCCCTGCTCATCCCGCACTGCGCTGACTGTTCTGCCGCCAAGCGTGTTGGTGCTCGCGTTCTCACTCCTTGGATGCATCCAGTTGTTGCTGCTGCGCACAAAATTCACAGTGTGGAAGCCAAGTGTTGGGCCCCTTCCAGATTTACGCTGAGTTGGACCTGTTCTGCTGGGCTCGAGGATGTGTGTGGTGTCAAGTGTGACGGTCTTCCTCTGCTTGGTGGACGCAGCCCTGCAGCAGCAGCAGCAGCAGCAGGGACAGGCATAGCCTCAGTGCTTGTTCTGCTGTGAGGCAGCAGCTGACGTTGAAAAGGCAATGTGCCTGTCACTGTGTGCAGCTCCAGCTGAGCAGCAGCGAAGGAAATTGCAGTTGAAGTTTGGCGCATGCCGCTGCTGACTCGTGCGTCGCATGGTGCTGCCAGCATGCGTGCTGCATAATGTTTACAGAAGATACTGCTGTGCTGCCACGGACGACGTGGTGCATCACAGGTGAGAACGTATGTCAAGCTTTTGATGTGGTGCATCACAGGTGAGAACGTGGTGCATCACAGGTGAGAACGTGGTGCATCACAGGTGAGAACGTGGTGCATCACAGGTGAGAACGTGGTGCATCACAGGTGAGAACGTATGTCAAGCTTTTGAACCCTGCTAGGTCTGGTGTCCATGCCATTATGGGAGCAGTGTTGCAAACCACTGTCAACAAACTAGCCGTTTTGTTGCAACATTGCTGCCAGTAGGTTAGCGCCGCGCTGGCAACGTCAGCTGGCGTCGCTGGCGTTGGCAACGTCAGCAGCAGCAGCAGCAGCAGCAGCTCACCTTGGCAGCACGTGGTACTTGGCGATCGTCTCCCAGAAGGTGCGGATCACGGCGTTGAATGTGATATCAGCGGCGTTGTATTGCATCCTGTCGACGTATGCCAGCACAGCCTACAGCAAAGGTGTCAGCAGCAGCAGCAGCTTGATGTGCAGCCTGGGCTGTGAATGGAGCTGAGGCTGAGGTCGTCTGAGCTTATCTGCAGCAATGGCATGCTGATATTACCAAAGCAGCCTGTCAACCTGCTGACTGCTGCCGTCATGCTGCTGCTGCTGGCCGTGGCTGCTGCTGCTGGCTGCTGCTGTCATGCTGGCCATTCACAGCGAACTGAGTACTTGCTGTTGCTGGAGCACTTGTTGAACAAGCACTCACATCATTGGTGGGAAGCAGCAGCGTGCCACGGAAAGAGCCGCTCAGTGCGTTTTTGTACCCAGCATAGTCGAGGATGAGAGCTATGTTGCGCAGCTCAGGTCTTGACTCAATGAACGCCCATGCCGTTGGGGCGCTGGGGCGCTTGTGGAGGTTGGTGGCAACTTCATCTGCTGTGGCATAACCTAGGCCTGCTGGTGCAGACAGCATGGAAGCTGGACATCAGTGGCAGCAGCAGTTGTGGCAATCTTGTGCACAGTCTGCAGTATGCATGGAGTGCTTGGCTGATGCTGTATGTGCTGGCTTGCGTTGGATGCCAGCTCAGCTACAGTACAGTCAGCTCACTAGCACCTATGAGCCCTGCTGGTGAGTCACCAGTAACCGAAGGCACCCGACGCATCCATGCCGTACCAAACGCCACGCTGCAGGGTTTGTCGACAACGCCGTCTAAATCATCGTGTGAGGGTGCGTTGCGACCTGATCTGCGTCACCCGACGCTGTGCAAACCCCTGCCACTTTCACTGTAGACTGCTGCAAAACAGTATCTTCCGTTGAATCAAGTACTCGATGCGCGCTACGCATGCCTGCAGGCCACGTGTGCAAAGATCTGTGGAACAGCAGACTGCTGCCCACCTGCCAACGCCAGGCACAGCACGATCGCCACCTTGACGTACTGAAAGTTCTTCATTGGCTGTAAGGAAAGTTGTGATAGGCACAGCAAGTTGATGTAAGTCATCAGCGGCCAGGGCGAAGAGAGTTCCTGGGATCCAAGGTGTGTGCACCGCATTCGTGCTGCGAAAACAATGCAAGTTTGTGTCGTCGCGTTCTGCTGCAAGGCACCTACCCTGGTTGCCAATGTGACCCCTTTCTGTCGAGGAGACTACCCCGGGTTACACTGCTGGAGTCGTTACCGCAATCACGCAGAATATATCCTGTTGTTTGCACCTAAAATGGATGATGTGGCTGCCTGAGTTGTGCAGTGAGGACTTCAGTCACAGTATTAGCAAACCCTGCCTTGCATTGGCAGAACCATCTATCGCGCCCCACGGTTTTTGCTCTCTTAAAACACACAAAAAAGTGAGTATGCTAACTCGCAAATGGCGGCCATGCGGAGTCACTTAGTGACGATCGCGAGCAGTACTGGCACCCGCAGCACACGCAGGGCAGAACCTGGCTGGTCCCAGGTCCTGCAGCAGCTCCTGAGCTAAAGTGTAAGGATCCTCTGCCTTGGCAGCTGCTCGGCGGTACTCTCGCCAGCTGTCATTGAGGTCCCTGTGAGCAGGCACAACACCTGTGAAACTGATGTACCCAGCACAACATTCGCAGTCTATGTGCTGCATGCATGTGAGGCTTCAAGCAATTTCCCTGCACTTGCTGTACTCACTTTTCCTTGATAGGGCCAACAGCTGTATTGGCATCCTCTGCCATATTATACAAGGCCTGTGCCAGAGTTGTCACAAACTGACCTCCTATTCCCAGCATGGCTAAATCCTGCAATACAGGCATGCTCTGCTGCTGCTGCTGCTGCCCCTCCTGCTGCTGTTCCCCTTCCTGCTGCTGCTGCTGCTGCTGTTCTTGCTGCTCCTGCTCCTGCTCCTGCTCCTGCTCCTGCTCCTGTTGCTGTTGCTGCTGTTGCTGCTGCCCTAACTCTCCCATCCCAGGCTGGAACAGGCTGTTCACTGCATCGCAGTAGCTGCTGTTGCTGGTGCCCTGAGCATACGCCACTACTGTATACAAATCAAGCAGTGACTGAGAGAACCATGCGGAGCCCTGCACTGGCGCATTGGGAAAGAACCCCACAGCAGCAGGTGAGACCTCCCACTGCTCCCCACAGTTTTGACACTTGACTGTGGGCACGCACACCTTGCTGCAAGCGCCAAGTGAGTAGCAGTCAACCAA